>CM074972.1:5523532-5535208 GCA_037577455.1 Pangasius macronema
ATATGGGGCCCCAGCAGCAGCGAGCGAACTCAACCGATGAGAACTCCAACCAGAAGTAGGGCATCAGGATGGGTCAGTAAGCTTTCTGAGACGAGAGAGTTGTCCGGACATTAAGGCTTTCTCAGTAACGTGATAAGCTGAGTTTTTTTTTTTAAATTAACATCAAGAGAAATAAAAAAGTGAAGAGAAATTGAAGTGTTAAATGCCACTAATGTGGTAAAACTCGCAAGCAAAATAAGCTTGGATTTGTTTCCGAGGCTGCGGGTTGAGTTACTTAGTGATTTATTGCTTACGAGCTCGAAACACTTCTGTATCCATGAAGCTTTAATGAGTCTTCAGTCATTAATAAGCTTTTAGTAAAAGCCTGTCACCGTGGAAACTTAACCGTGTGTGTGTGTATGTGTGCGTGAACGCACAGCTGTGCATGAGTGCACCTTTGCATATATGTTCAGTGTATGTGTGCATGTATATTGATGCGTATGCATGAGTGTCTGTGTGTGTGTGTGTGTGTGTGTGTGTGTGTGTGTGTGTGTGTATGTGCATTGTGTGCTGGACTTAATTACAGTTGCTCCAGATCATTGTGTCGGTGCCAGAGCTCATCTCCATCATAAAATGCTCTGAATGACGAATGGAAATGTGCGGCTTGGAGCTGCAGCGTGACGCTCTACACTATCACAAGTCCTAAACCCTGAAACGCAGATTTATGTGACACTCGCACACACACACACACACACACACACACACACACACACACACACACACACACACACACACAGGTGTACACATTTGATCGAATACAACTCTGTATCCTGTCTATTTCTTTTTCAGTCCATCATGTGTCAGTGTGTTGGTGTGTGTATTTGTGTGTGTGTGTGTGTGTGTGTGTGTGTGTGTATGTGTCTGGGGAAAATTCACGTCTCGGTTTAATCCCAGGCTACAAGGTCACCTGTAGATGATGGTGGTGGGGGAGGACAGCAAAACGGAGAGAGAGCGTGAGAGAGAGGGAGAGAAAGAAAGAGAGAGAGACAGAGAGAGAGAGAGAGAGAGAGAGAGAGAGAGAGAGAGACAGGGAGAGAGAGAGAGAGAGGGGGAGAAATTTGAGGCCCAATCAATGGGAGCTATTTTAAAAGATGGGATAATAAGCTAATGTAGTAGGCACTGTACAGCCACTGCACCAAGGACACGGCTTTCCCTTACTGAAGCATGATATGATCTGGTGCGCGCGTGTGTGTGTGTGTGCGTGTGCGCGCGTGTGTGTGTGTGTGCTCTATAATCATAAGGCTACATAATCTGTAGTAGTCAATGCCCCTGGTGGTGCAGCTATTAAACAAAAAACTCCAGCATTTTGCATCTAGCATCTGTAGTGTGGTTGTGTGATTACTACTGACAAAAAAAAGCAAAAACAAAAACAAAACTATTTTTTGTTTGAAAATCTGTTTATTCCAAACTCAGTAATTAGAAGTAAAGACGGCATGATACCACTTTTTCCTTTCCGATAACAACACCGATACTGAAACCTTGAATATCAGACACTATTGATACGTACCAGATGTTTTTCTTTAAAAACTCCTAAGTTTTAAAATATTTTATTTAATTTAAGTACATAGCTAAAAAACACACAGCTTTACAATTAAAAAAAAAAAAACACCAATCTTTCCATTTATCACAAATACTTTATTTTATTCCAGTACATTTTTTTCCAGTAATGTTTTCCAGCAAATTAAAAGTCATTAATAAAATATATTTAAATTGAAAAGAAATTCGGTTTGTTTTCATTTATAAAATATATGTTCTTTTTATAAAATGAAAATGGTAACAAATAACAAATGGTAAAAAAAAGACATTTGATAAAAGATGGGTGTGTCTGAATAAAGCTATTTTATGAAATAAAAACATTGGAATGGAGGCGAATGAGGTGTTGATTGTATATCATGTTGGCCATTTCTGTTTGTTTGTTCATTCGTCTATTCCTTTACGCCACTGTAATCTTACAGATTTAAAGTATTATGCCATGAAAAATGCTTCAAATGTTCAAGAAGATAAAATGAAGTATAAAAATTAAGCTTAGCTGTAGGGGAGGAGCTTATACAGATTTAGGGCTTCAAAATTTATTGACGAGATTCAAAAACTGTACTTAAACATTATAAGTGATAATAACAACTTTTAACAATTAAATATTTGCTTTTCTTTGGAAATCTGATTTGCTTTGACTGATCATTCATGCTACCAATAACGTGCATGTTGACTCGTCTCGATTATCGACACCGTCACATGACTTTCTGGAAGGTTCGGTCCTCGTCTTGTATGTGGTGTGTGTGAGTGAATGTGATGTTCTGGCTCTGCGCTACAGAGAAAGAGCTGATTGCAATCAGGTCTGATAATTACTTCTGAGAAAGGCTAATTATCAAAATGACTGAACTGGCTCACTGAAGTCGTCCAAATGGCCGTCCAGAGGCTTTAGCCTGGGCACAAGAGAGGAACTCGGACTGTATTCAAGGTGATCTTGACATTCATGTATTACTGAGATCTGTGTATGTGTGTGTGTGACACACACACACACACACACTACTGATGTTCGACTGAGTGACAACACGACATTTTAATCAACTAAAGTAGAGCTTTGAGATGTACAAATTAAACCACTAAAACAGACTGCGCTTGTTTTCTTAGCTACAGTGCATATGCTGCACTTGTTGAGTCACATAAAGGTTAAATTATAGGTTTGGCATTTTTAAAAAAAAAAAAATTATAGACATTAATATTCACTTTGCATAGACTACAACTGCTCTAATAAACAGCTTTGGAGTGCAGACTGCAATCTGTCACTGTAAAATTCAACAACTGAGGCTTTTATTAATCGCACTAATAAGCTAGTCTCAAGAGGAAGATTATAAACAGTAATCCATGGATATGCTAGAAGAATCCGTCCTATATATTTATTCTAAAAAGTATAAATAGTGTCTTCGAGTTTTTCGGGATATCTTCTGAGACTTGGTTTCCAAACCTCTCTTTGATGCATTCCAGCTATAATCCATTATTAATCCATTAGTAATCCAGAGAATTACTGAAGCACATGCCCTGTTTATAGGTGGTGCATCATAAAAAGATATTATCAGAGACCCATAGCCTAACAAACTGGATTTTCAAACAGTTAAAGACTTTGGACTGGGCAAAGGGAAATGATTTTGTTGTCGGAAGATTGTGAGTTTAAATTCCCACAACGCCACAACTATCAGTGGCCGGAAGACAAGACAGCAAAGTTGCCTGTGCTCTCTGGGTGGGAGGGGCTATAGGAGAGAAGGGACAGTTAGTGTGGCTGTGATCCATTAGCACCCGTAGACACTCGAGTACATACGTCTTCTCCCTAGATAGCGCTTTCCTCCGAGTGTGTTACGCTGCCCAGTGATGCAGCAGTTTGAAAAAGATGTGGTTGGTCTAGCTATTGTATGATCAGGGAGAGCTGGCTGGTGGGTGGAAAATGGCAGGTGACCAAAATGGGGAGAAAATGGGGGAAAATATGCATGGGTAAGAGGTGAGTAGAGACAAACTCACTACGAGCTTTATTTTGGTGAATCACATTCCAAGTCTATAGCATGGGTCAAAACACTGACACGAGAGAACATGAAGGAAATAGGCAACAGTCTAAAAATGAAAGAACACTGAAGTACCAAACTTGGAAAACAAGGTTTGGACTTATGCAATATTCACACTACACAATTTCAGCCCCAACTACCCTGTCACAGGCTAATTTTGGGAATCTGCGACAAATCACAACTCCATCCCCTCACCCCCAAAGCTTGGCAAGCCATCACTCCAACAAAGTTTTCTCCATCTGTGAGCTATTGTAGACGTGCCAACATTTTCAAACATATCTGAAAATTTGTCTTCTGCAATGAGCACCTCAACGCCACATAGCAAGAACATCCAATGAGAAATTATTTGGCATGTCATAAGCTATTAGTTGTTAGGAAGTGCAAAAATAAAAACAAACAGGATCCCTGGCTATGCACAGTATAAAAAGAGCTGTGTTCCTTTGCACTGTGCCTCCACTGTTCTCTTTGCAGAACAGACAGTCCTCACTGCCCGTGTACAAAATAGCACAGAAACAACTACCAAATCCAGTTTCTCAGGCTCTATCTCGAAAAAGTCATGATAGACACCTCTCGTGTTTATTTTCGTTAGGTCTGGGGCTCTGGTGTGTTTTAGCAGAGATGATTCCAGGTGAAAGTAGTGCATGGTCACTTTTCTAGTGTGTACACCGCTACATCCAAAAAGCAACAGATCACAAATGATAAAAGTCACACAGAGTGAGCAGTACATCAATTATAAGATTTTGAACGTTGTGTACTGAAAGCTACAGTAACTGCACAATAGTGGCAAACTAATCAAGAACTAAACACAAAAAAGGTGAACACAGTCAGGCAACAAACCAATGATTGGACAGAGTTAGAGAAAGGACTAGGACAGAAATCAAAACANGAGGCTTTTGCAAATTTAATACTTGCCCTTCAGATGTATTAATTTGCACTTCTGTGTTGCAAAATGGGACATTTATTCTGTGGTAAATCACACAGCAGGTGCTAAATTAATTTAACTGTATTGATTCCTAGATGTGTTATTTTGCTGACAAGAAAAAGCAACAGATCACAAATGATAAAAGTCACATAGAGTGAGCAGTACATCAATTATAAGATTTTTGAAAGTTGTGTACTGAAAGCTAGGCATTACAGTAACTGCACAATAGTGGCAAACTAATCAAGAACTAAACACAAAAANTTAGAGAAAGGACTAGGACAGAAATCAAAACAAACACGAGCGTTTGTTACTATGGGAACAGTGATATGAAGGGGGAAGCCATGACAGATTGGTTAGCATCTGGCAGAACAGAAAGCATAGAGAAATTTTCCTGATGACAGCAAAGAATCCATTTACTATAGGAAGGCAAAGCAGGTTTTTCTCAATCTGCAGATTTTGTATTACATTTCTGTTTTAAATTTACACATTTTTGTGAAGGAAGGTGCCATTACTTCTGTAGTACTGCAAAGATTTTACAGCATGGTTGTGAGGAAGGAAACCTCATGGAACAATCCAAAGTTCTCAACTTTTTTTTTTTCTGTTTTTACTGTAGCAGAAGGACAAAGCAGATGTGTTCATCACTCCGGTCTTGATTTTAATTGAAGCACACACTGTATTACACAACAAGCACTGAAATATCACAGAGCAGAAATTATGCCTGAGCACACAGCTGTTTTTATTACTCATTTATTACCCGTCTGTTTTCTTTTCCATCATAGATAAATTAACACAGCATGAGCTCTTCTCCTCCTTCCAACGTCCATCATTTTACACCAGCATAAAGTCTAGAGTCTAAAGTTTTTTCGAAGGCTGTAACCTTCGAAAGCTCGGTTGTTGTTTGCCTTTGTTTCGATTTACCATCAGATTTAGCCACAATACAAAAAAAAAATTGTCAGTGATTGTGAAACCGTGTCTAACTAGTACAAGAATTGTATGGTGTAAGCCCAGCTTGATATGAAAATTAAAAACAAACAAAAAAAACAGATTTTTGTCATTATTAGTAAATCAGACTGTGTGGCAAAACTCTTTTCACCTGAATACACTCTAAACACCATTATGACCACGATTAACACATGTTAATGCTGAGAATTTGACCATTTGTGTTTAAGACGTCGTCCTGATGTGTGTGTTTAGAATATGTGGTGTCCTGCGCTGCTTTGTTGGCGATGAGGGCCGTAATTAGGTCCCATAATTAGTCTCCTATAATGAGTTCTACTTGAAGAAAATCAGGTCATTAATTAGTGAGGGACTTGATTTGTTGTATGTGTGTGTTTTCTGCCTCTCAACGTCGTTGATTGTCCGCCAGGAGTCTTTGAGGGCAGAATGGAAAATCACGGTGTCTCGGAGACTAGGGCAGAGTGTGTGTGTGTGTGTGTTTTGTTACATTTACATCATATTGTGGCATTCATATTGTAATAATTGACTAGCTCTGAATATGGATTACGATGTTGTTAAGTTTTTATATATAGAGCTATATAAATATTTATAAGGCTCATACGACACAAGCAGAGAGGTGCAGGATCTGGATTAAACAGTATTGAAGCATTTTCTGAGGTCACATGCATCAAAAGACAGTTATTAAAATAAAAAGTAAGCAGTTGTCCCCTCCTTGTTCTTAAGTAAGGAGTAAAACATGACATGGTGATGTGATGCGGCTTGATGCAAAGACCATTATTTTTCCCTTTGAATCAGGTCCCGAAATGTTTTAATCATTTTATACCACAGCAAATTTCTAGCACTACAATTTTTATTTATTAAAGAACTATATCTCAATATCTTTTTTATGTGTGTATAGTTATATTTAATTTGTGTAACATCCATGACTGTTCTCACATACATTACAGCAGCTATAAACCTATAATCCTTCACCAGCCTTTTTTCTTACTCTTTAAATAAATACGACAAAAATAAAAAGACTTTCCTGTGGCTGACACTGGAGACTCCTTCCATAAATGTTCCATAAACATGTCCTTAAAGAAACTTCCTCATATCAATATACATTTTTCTTTGATAAATAACAGCTTGTTGAACAACTTTCTCATTATTAAGACTTATTATTTTGACTTCAACTGGTAGAAAGAGGCTTTTGCAAATTTAATACTTGCCCTTCAGATGTATTAATTTGCACTTCTGTGTTGCAAAATGGGACATTTATTTTGTGGCAAATCACACAGCAGGTGCTAAATTTAACTGTATTGATTCCTAGGTAGAAACACCTCAAATTTCAAACTCATTGAGTATGAATTTTGCAAAAATAAATAAATAAATAAATAAATAAAAAACCTGGACAAGATGTGTTATTTTGCTGACAAGAAAGACACAGTCATTGGTAAATCTTTAATTTTTTTTAAACATGTGCTTTTACACACACATCCTTCAAAACAATCAGAGTTTGTGTGTCTTTTGTTTACGGGTGTTTGTCTTGTCAGTTCCTGAAGCACCACATTAGAGATGCAAGCTCTTAAAATACTGACATCAATCTACAAAGCCCAGGAGCGTCTCTCCTCCAATAGCCTGCTGACCGTAACTTTAAAATTCTCCTCCACCCACCAGCTTCCGAGTGTGTCTCAGCGTGTGGTGGTTTCGCTGGGTCGTGATGGGCAGCGGTATTTTTAGCAGTTATTTTTCTGCACACACCGAATGATCTCGCCCTGTCTGCAAGATTACGGCTCAATAAAAGTCTTTCGTGGAGCCGGAGCATCAAGAGGCCCGAAATTGATTTTGCTGCATTTAAAACCTGCGGGAAATGACCTTCCAGGAACCTCAGCTCAGGCTAATGTAGCGCTAAGCACTAATGCTGCTTCACCCTCCCATATCTGAACTTTTCTATATGGGGGAAAATGGGAAAAAAAATAGAAACTGGTCCTAGATAAGCAATCATTCAAGATTCTGAGTGAATGCTGGCTGGATTTCAGACTCAGCCAAACCAAAGTAGTGAAAAGAAATCCATATGCGCCTTTGATTAATATTAAACAATGTTGTCTGTCCAATAATTAGCACCGGTACTGGATTGCTGTTAGCCTGAAATACTTGATTAGTATCAAATAATTTTTTTTTACTAATTCTATCTATCATAGCTAGAATTCTATCATTGCATTTTATTTTTTTTAAATCGCTCAGTGAAGGCACTAAATCAAGGACCAGAACACAGCACTTCTGCAGCACTACAGCTTGGTCCTTTGGCTTAGTTTTGGGTTTAGCACACTTAAAATTTTGTGTTTTATGAGGACGTATTCACCCCTCCATGTCCCTCAACTAACTTTTTTTTTTGCTTTTGCTTCACTTCAACCAAACCAAACCAAATAGTAAGCAAACCACAACTATCAACTTCGCAAAAAAAAAAAAATTGTACTCTGCATTTAGTTTACTGGCTGTTGCCATGGTTTCACTAGTAGCTATTAATACACACTACACGAGTAGTGTCCTGATTTCATTTCCATTATGGTTCTGCTCAGGTGTGTGTGACTGGACGATCTTTCTAAAGGATCTTAAGCTTCGTCTTTTTGCCTGCTAACAGTTTCTGAATGAGCGCTGTGTCTAATAAAAGTGATGTGAAGGAAAGTGATTGAAAGGAAATATCACACCTCAGTCAGGTTACTCGTTGTTGTTACGTTCTGTGTATTGTTCTGTTTTGTGGAGTCTTTAACGGTGTATGCCTGTTCCTGTCTCACGTCCTTGTCTTCTGTTCTCTCTCTTTCTCTCTCACACCTTTATATTATTTCTGTAAAGCTTAGTCCAGTGCCAACGGAGGATGACAGCAAGCTGTCGGTAGGTCCAGTCTATGTCTTTTGTCTGCATGTTTCTGAGTGTGTTTGTTGTTTGTGTCTTTTGTGTATGTGTTATCTGACGGTTTTCTTCACTTGATGCTAAAGCATGATTCCAATTCAGAAAAATAAACCCTTGGTGGTAGGAGAAGCAAAAAAAAACCAAACAAACAAATGTTTTTGATGTCTGATGATTACATATATATTGTGATAGTATATAAAACAATCGGCACCTGAAGTCCAAAATGCGGCAATATTTACAAGGAGAAAGTTACGTGTATTCAGAATCAGGTTACGCAACTGCAAATATTGGTATTTCTTGAGTAGCAGTGTCTGAGATGGTGTTTTTCAGTAGTGTCTGAAGCCCTCACCTCCTAAAACAACTGCAGGATAGAAAATGACTGAAAAAGCACATTGCATAATTTAGCCATCATGCCGAGATTAGTCAGCTGTAATTTTTCCAGCTAATCGACATTTCTGTTGCAAGCAGATACAAAAAAAACCCATCCTGACTCTGCTATTCACTGTAATGTTTATAGTGTACCACTTTACTGTAGCTGAAATGAGACATTTCTGCAAAAAAAGATTGAGGCTTTATTTTTCTTGGAGTTGGAATATTTCATGCTCAATTTTTACATAATTATTGCCATTAAAACACTTCGACGTTTATGAATAAGCTCCATCAAACACACACACACACACACACACACACACACACCTGCATGAGTCTCTGCAGCTGACTCCTTCAAATAGCGCTGACGTGTTGCCATGGCGGCGAGCCGAACAGTGCCCTTTACTACCTCCTGCAGTGCTGAGCTGTGTTTCCACAACAGCAAGCTTTGCTCCCTAGGCCCTAACCCCTACACCCCAAACCCTACACCCTACCCCTTACACCCTATGACCTAATTCTAACATGGTTCATTCACTCTCAGATGTTCAGATGTCTCCTGGATCAGGGTTTCATTCACTGCCATAGTTTCATGATCAGTCATGGAAGAGAGCGGTTTGACTGACATGTCTCTCATCCAATCGTAGGCCAAGCCACGGCTGCAGAGAGGCGGAAGCTCGGCGTCTCTGCACAACAGCCTGATGAGGAACAGCATCTTCCAGCTCATGATCCACACGCTAGATCCACTTAGCGAAGGTAACACAAACACACACACACACACACACACACGTTAGACAAGCACTAAATGAATCTTATTACCACTTAAACACACGTGCACTCTTAAGAGAGGATCTTTAGTTTAGTTAGAGGTTTAGTTAAAAGAAAAATTCCAAATAAAACCACTTGCACCAGTAACAAAACTTAACAAGACAAGAACCCTTGAGTAGTAAGTGTAAAAACTTTTGGAAAATGTAACATCACAAGGTGAAAAGCAATTGAAAAAGCCAGTCATTAATTAACCTTAATCACTGCTTTAGTTAATATTAACAAACCATGAACATACTCTAAGCGTCAGTACACTTTATTCAGTGTTAAAAAATAATGAATACTTGCATTATTTTATATATAATATTAATAAATGCTTTAATAAATAACACCTGCATTAGCACGAATTAATAAAGGTTTATTAATAGTAAAATAAAAGTCCAATATGACCAATATCTTAACTGATTTGTCTGTGCTGGTCAATTGCCAAGGATTTCATAATTCCAGCTGGACGATGGGTGCCAATACTTGAGGAAAACTTTAGGAAAATTTTTAGGATTTTTTAGGAAAAGTTTTATCAACATTGTATTATTATTATTATTATTATTATTATTATTATTATTATTATTATTATTATAAATGAATGAAAAACATTGCAGGTGTATTTAGTTGACATCAACATCAATTATTACGTATGTTCATTTCCTTTGTTACTCTGATAACCTAATTAATAATTTATAATAATTACAATACTTTTAACAGTAACTATAATTATTATTTTCTCTCTCTCTCTCTCTCTCTCTCTCTCTCTCTGGATTTTTTTTCTCTTCTTTTTAATTTTTTTTTCTTTTTTACATTTTTAAAATTTTGTTTTGTTTTCGTCGACGTTCACATTCACATAGGAGTGGTTTTAAATAGTCATTAAAAAGTATAACTTTATACGTAGGTTGCTAACAAAGTCCTCAATTCCCTACAATTCTCTGTTTAAAAAAAGTTTAATTAATAGTTCATTAATTCCTGAAGTTTATGGTTGTTAATGATGTTAGTTAAGGGAACTTTAGCAGCTTTAAATAATGAATAACATGCATATTTATATATACAGTATACCTATAATTGTGATGAGTAAACAGCATTGTGTGAATGAGTCAGAGTGTGTATAAGCGCTGATTATGTATAAATGGAAGTGTGTGTGTGTGTGTGTGTGTGTGTGTGTTAGTGTGTGGGTGGGTGTACTGTCAGCGTGACTCATGTGCTGTCTATTTACTGTTTAATTTGCCACATTAAAGAAGAGATTTCTTATTTATTTGAATGAATTTTTAGCTTATTTATGAATCTCAACTACATATTGTTTTATATTAATTTTTTTTTAAATATTATTATTATATTTCCTGAGGAGAAGGTTTGATGCTTGAATACATACCATGTAAATTGTATAGACACTGGTTACATTGTATACACAATTATTGGCAATATATCGTGATGTAATTATCTGTGCAGTATTGAGGTACATGGTATTAATAATAATAATAACAGTAATAATAATAATACGTGTCATTATACCTGCACACACTACAGCTCCTGTATATATTACATTATACATTGTATGCACATCTGTATAAAAAAAAAAGTCCAAAAGCATCTTGTGAGTGGCACAAAAGAAATTCCTCAAGGGCTCGTGAGTCCGATGTGACTCCAATGATGCCACAGCCATCCATGGCCGGGAATCCAAGTAAGCAAACTTGGCCATGCTGTCTGGGTGGGAAGGGCGTACTCTAAATCCCCTGTCAATGACAGCAACACTAGCCAATCATGGTTGTCTGTGAGCTCATGTATGCGGAAGAGGGTAGATAGCGCTTTCCTGAGCCCTGTGACGTAGCATAAGAAGCAGTTTTTTAAAAAAAATACGCTTGTCTGGCTTTATATGTCTTGGAGGAAACAGGATGGGATTTTGCAGGCGACCAAATTGGGGAGAATATTTTAAATAAAAAATGTAAAAAATAAAAAATTTAAAATATGTCACAATATACTTTCTTAAATATTATGTGTATTGTGATATCTAAATATTAAAAAAAAAATTTTAACTAACAATTCCAAATCAAACTCCAACTGGAAGCAGCTAATTTGATTTTAAAGTCTTCTATCGTTTTAAATCTTTCAATAGTTAACGTTTACATTTTAACTTTT
>CM074972.1:5554964-5573114 GCA_037577455.1 Pangasius macronema
GCAGAAGATAGGGATAGGTGGAGAGTGATGATTCGCTGTGGAGACCCCTGAAGGGAAAAGCCAAAAGAAGAAGAAGTCAAGTATTGTTCAGTGTAGCCTCATCTCCTGAGAACCTTGTTTATGATCGTTTATCTTGTTCTGATCTTTGTTTGTCGCCTGGTTTGTGAATCTAGTCTTGTCTTGTTTTGCTCATTTGCTAATTGCCTGACCACTTCCTGTTTATATCGATTATGACTTTGCTTCACGATTCGAATCTCTTTGCCTGTTAAAATGAAACCTTTTTTCCTGCACCTTCAACCGTCTCTGGTGCCCGACAAAATGACGAATTCAATTTAGAACACATCCGAAAGTCATTTGAGCGAATACAGCAGTGCCTCAGTTGAGTAAAAGTCATTATTCTTATCTAAAAAAATATGCAACTAGAATGTTACTCAGTTGACATGATCTGATTTAATTTACAGGACAAGCAGTGGTGGTGAAGCTGCGATAAAAAAAATAAACCTATATTAATATATACATAATATTAAACATAATGTTATATCGATTATTACTTTTTAGCTCTGAAATAATGTCACGTCGTTGCAACAACTGTTTAGCATTATCATAGACTAGAACTGTCACGTTGCATTGAAATTAAATTCGCATTTAATTAATTAAAAGTCGTATTTGGTTGTGTTTGGAGGTTAATTAGTCTAGAACAGACAGAATGAACATTAGCAGCACTGCTAAAAACAAAACAAAACAAAACAATTGTTGTCTTCTTACACTTCAGCCACTTTGTGCCTCAGTTTCAGACAGACTTCATCACAGATGCAACCAGCCTGAGTTTGTCCTGTCACACCATCTGTTTTGTTCCACAACTTTCCGTGGCAGTTTGCTGACAGAAAGAAATGCTTCATGCTGACAAACTGACTTGTTCAACTTACAGCAATGTCTTGTGGATCACAGCAAGAAAGGATTCAGCATTTATAAACTGTTTCTGATTTCTTCCCCCACAGCAATCACGCATAAATAGTTCTTTAAGCCAACATGCAGTACTAAATTTACACTATATATGCTCACTACATAGGGCGTAATATAATAGGGTGATGATGTACTTAGCTATCGGCGATTATTAACACGCGAGTAGGGACGTAAACACGCAAACTTCAACAGACCTTCATTTTGGAAAGGAGCAAAAATTTTGGAAAAGGAAACTGGACACTTCAAACAGCTTGCAAAACGTGTATAAGAAAGACATTGTTGATGATATTGTTCATGCGGCTTTTAAATATTCCTACATTTTTAATTTGACATGAAAACAATTTCGCTGTCTGCTATTGTCGCTACCTTTTGTGAGACGGGGATGAGAGCGGAAACAGCATCATCGATGAAAAACAAGTTACCGTAACAACCCAGGTGTAAAAACACATTCGGTGTAATTGGTTATCACAATTTATATTTTTTTTTTCTAAAATAATCATCTTATAATTAGATTTTAGCCTGCTGTCCAATCATAAGAACTTGACCTAAAGGAAGCCCATCCCTTTATTTTGCATGTTAAAACCTGAAATCCTTAAAAAAAAAATCTTTAAATAATAAAATATAAATGTTTAAATAAATTATGTAGCTTTAATGTAGTCATTGATGAATTTGTTGATAGATTCATTTATTTATGTATTTATTAAAGTGATTTAATTATATTTTGTTAATTCGGCACTCCATAATTGGCCAGCACTATAACTACAGTGATATAATAATGACACTGAAGGGCCTGCTAAGAAATGAGTGAGTGTGTGTGTGTGAGTGTGAGTGAAAGAAAAAAAAAACCTCCCCTAGGAACATGTTCATGCTGTCAGAGTTGCCTTTGCACTGCCTGTTCCAGACACTTGACCCATTTTTCAAGATGCTCAGTTCCTTCTGTCAGAGACGTTAAAGGAAAAGTGAATGCGTATGCATTTGCATCTGAGACTGAAAGAGTGTGAGGATGTGTGTGGGTGTATATGCAAGATTGTGTCTAGCTTTTTTTCCTTTGGCTCTGATCACCAAGGTTACAAGTAACCAGGTGACCGATCGATTCAGTAGGAAGCTCCTACAGGATCTACCAAACCATACAGACGGGTGACGAATTAAAGGAAAAACCAATGTGATGTGTGTTAGTAAGGTAATAAGGTAATGTGGTTAATAACACGTCACTCCAAATCTCATCAAACTATTCAGTGAGACCTTGTGCCCTGTCGGTGGGGTGGGGTCATCCTGGAAGAGACCACGCCCATTGGCATAGAAATGTTTCATCATAAGATAAAGGGGATTAGTCAGATGAATTTGTATTGATTTGCTTCTGTCTAAGAGGACAGTTGGAAAACCTAGCACACCTAGCTTATGTGGCATGCTCAGACAAGTGTTGGTTGTCCAAGTGGGAATTTACACCACTCTAATTGGACATGGTGTGTGTGTGTATGTATGACATGACAGTTTGTCTTAATCCTCTTCAAACAGGGTGATGAAGACGATGAAGAAGATCAGCCCCTGAGCCTTTCGTGGCCCGAGAGCAGCCGTAAGCGATTCACATATCTCTTCCTCCTCCCCATCGTCTTCCCGCTGTGGATCACGCTGCCCGACGTCCATAAGCCCGTGAGTGTGTATTTGACGGACAGCTAACATCCTCCAACTGTTCTGAAAGACTAAGAACGCTCAGGGTTTTCCAAATTTGGTTTGAGAAGCGTTTTGATAAAGCCTAAACCAGAATTTCAAGGTATGCAGTGTAACGTTATGACCACTAGAGGTGCTGTAGAGCTCTGTAGGGGAAAGCAGGACCATGTATACATTGAACGTAGAGTTAACATAGAACATTTTTACAGTGAAGGAAATGAGGGGTCCTTGTCATGGACTGCTG
This sequence comes from Pangasius macronema, assembly GCA_037577455.1. Taxonomy (NCBI): domain Eukaryota; kingdom Metazoa; phylum Chordata; class Actinopteri; order Siluriformes; family Pangasiidae; genus Pangasius; species Pangasius macronema. The sequence continues at coordinate 5,557,840 of CM074972.1, forward strand.
CAAACATTTGAAGATACGGAAAACCGTGGAAGAAACATTTATAGACCAAAGTAGACAATGAGTTAAAATTAACATTCACAAAAAATCGGCATTCCCGAAATATTTCAGTTATCAGACTGTGGCACAGTGAGCATCTCAATGAAACAAATGGGTGAGGCTAAACATTATAAATATTAACATTATGGATTCTTAATACTGCTGCAAGAACAAAAGTTCAGCGGGTGCAGCTGAACTCCTCCTACAAGCCTAACCTAAAATCTGCTAACGCATGAGACACTCGGAACAACATGGAACAACAAACCCAGGCTGAAATACCACTTGTGTCCAACCCCCTGGGCTTTTGGTTTGACTGTGTACCAGGTAGGAGGAGCTTGGTCAGGTCTGACTCCACCCCCTGGCCTTCTGGTTCTGCAGCCATGGGTACTTGAACATTCCAGAAAAGGACCACTTTTGTTTATTTTAACATGTGTTACATATCGATAAACCTTCAGAAACAAGAAAATGGGTTGCTTAAATAACTTAACTGGAAATGGGACTTAAGCTAACTACCTGTTTTGTGTGGGGTTTAGTGTTTTGACGTCTGACAGGTAGTCTTCTTTTTCCGTAAATTCTTGGAGCATTACCATATTTCTAGAGCATTACTCCAACTAAGCTGACTGCCAAGCTAGCTAAGTATTATTATTGCCTTTTTCAAGGTATAAACTACCATTCTCACTGATCAGGCACTGGTTAAAAATGAAACTGCCAACATGCATCATTATGCCTACTTGAGGGTGATTATTAAGTATTATAAATAAGGCAAATTGAAGTGTTAAAAGTCATGAAAGGATAAAGAATGAAATTCAACAATAATCATCATTATTTTTTATTATTGCAGACATCAAAGAAGTTTTTCCCCATCACGTTCCTGGGCGCCATCTGCTGGATCGCTTGCTTCTCCTACCTGATGGTGTGGTTGGCTCACCAGGTGCAAAGAACACACACACACACACGAGACAAAATACAAAAGGGCTCGAGTCAAAACAAGGACAAAAGTGTTGCGAGTGTTTTGTGACTCACTGACAACACACCTAAGCATTCATCTCAAACACACACACACAGTAGATACACATTTAGGGCATTTGGCAGACACTCTTATCCAGAGCGACTTACAATTAGCAGTGGCAGCTTGGTGGTGCTGGGATTTGAACTCTCAACCTTCTGATCCAAAGTCCAACGTCTTAATCACTGAGTTACCATTTGTATAGCACTTTTAACAATGGACATTGTCACAAAGCAGCTTTACAGAAATGAATGGATTTAAAAAAATATATTGTAAATATAAGTAATGCAGAAAAGAGGCTTCTGGAACCTGCAGTTAAGTGAGCAGATAAGGAAGTATGGGAAGATCGTACTGTTCCTGAGCTGAAGATCTCGACTAATTCTAGAAAATGACATCAGCTGGATCAGCGACACCTCTTCCTGCGGCTGCCAAAAATGCCAGCGCTGCTTTGTGACTCATTGGCGTGTGGAAGAATGACTCAACAATTTAAATTGGCTTTATGAGCAGCGTATCGACGCCTTTTTCTTTTCTCTTTTGTCAGTAACAGAGTGTAGGCTGTTGTGTCTGGGGAGGAAAGTTTGGCAGTTTGTGAAGTTGGGAAGCAGCAGGAATTAGGACAGTAATGACAGGATTTTTATCCTCACAGGAAAACTGTAATGGTTTGTGTGGCTTGGTTTGTGGAGTTAATTTTTTTGTGCATTTTAATGTTTTTTTTTTTTATGCTCTGAAAACCACACCCAAAACACATCAAGAATCAGTTAATGAATTTAGACACTCCTGCAGAGTGATGGTCTTTTTGGCACTTTTAAGTTTTCAAAGCTTTTAAGTATATAATCCAGCCACTCAAAAATATTAACGCAGATACAGGATACACTACCATGATTATCACGGACATTAAAACTTTATTTCCACCAACAAATCCGGTGTCTTCACACCATTGTGTATCATATTAACACCTACTGTGTCCTAGTTTTATCCAAGTTGCTGATTTTTTTTTTAGAGTAGAAACTGATCTAATGTTTGAGATAATATTGGATAGTGATTTCCACCAGTCACGTTATTTAAAAAAAAAAAAAAAATCCTATTTATTAAAAACAGCCTGCAGGTCTCCAGACCCCAGTTTGATAAGGTTTAGGTCCAAAATAAATAGAATCCATCGCCTCACCATGACATTGGGGAATGAAATAGAAATAATCAGCATATCCAAGTCCAATGCTTTAAGTGGTAGTATGGTATTAAATTGCTGGAAAAAAAAAGGAAAGCTAACAGCATTACCCATCTTTGTATATATCTACCACATTATTGCCATACATGACTGTTACTCAACACTATCTCTCAGAACTGTGTTCATGTAGCTTGGGTGTGCCACACATCCAGCCCAGATTTGTTAACATTTGTTTGAGATTTTGTGGATTATATGATCTATGAACTCAGGCTGTATTATCTCGCACGCAACGTTTCACATAAACAGAATAAGACTCGTACTGAAATTGATACTCGTTTACACTATTGGTTTAAAAAAATTCCTAAGAAATACATGAAGCTAATTTATGGATAATGTTATTATAAGGGGCAGGGTTAGCGCCCATGGCTTTCTGTACAACTACAGTATGTTCACATGAAATCCAGTTAAACAGCGCTGGCTAAAATTTGGAGTGAATCATTTAGGACTTTACGCTGGAGAAATTGGCTCGAGTGGCTCTTGCTCTAACGCCATGCTGGCGGCCGTCTCCTCCGCAGGTTGGCGAGACCATCGGCATCACGGAGGAGATCATGGGGCTGACGATCCTGGCAGCTGGAACCTCCATCCCAGATCTCATCACCAGCGTCATTGTGGCCCGGAAAGGTCTCGGGGACATGGCTGTGTCGAGCTCGGTCGGCTCCAACATCTTCGACATCACCGTAGGGTGAGAAACATGGCAGACGGGCTTTAATTTGTATTTTCGTTGTTGTGTGTTTGCACAGATGTGGAATTAATACCTCATATTGATAGGAGAGGGTCAAATGTCCTCACAATCATCCTGTCCTTATAAACATGCTTTTACAGATATTTGGAAAAACTAAATCTCTTCAAAATACTGAGGTTAAGGTTATGTTTAGACATTGCATCAATTATCTACAGTAATAAACATGTCAGTCAACATTCCTTATGAAGATGTGTGTGAAATGCATGTAAGGTGTAATCTTAAACCATTGCATACACACAGTCCACAACAACCATTAATGTTGTAGAAAGCATAACAGAATGGCAAATACACTGCAAATAAATACAAGTGAGATTTAGTTAATTTAACAAATTAAACAAGCAAACTAATATTATAGAGGAAAATCAGTCAGTTACTTTATCCAAGAAAGGTATATTTTACTATTTATGGTCAGAGGTTTATCTAATGTTTTGCATCCAGGTACATCTTATAAGAATGCTCATTTTATATCAAGAAAAGTCCTTTTCAATTTAACAGACTAATTCCCAGTGCAAGAAATGACCAGTTTAGCTAAACCACAAGAAGGAAAACATGTTCCATGACTATGCTCGCCTGTGATTTCCTGTCTCTCCTCAGGTTACCATTCCCGTGGCTCATGTACACTTTGGCAAATGGTATGCAGCCCGTGGCGGTGAGCAGCAACGGCCTCTTCTGTGCCATCGTGCTCCTCTTCCTCATGCTCCTTTTCGTCATCATCTCCATCGCAGCCTGTAAGTGGAAGATGAGCAAGCTGCTGGGCTTCATCATGTTCCTTCTCTACATCGTCTTCCTGGTGGTCAGCGTCATGCTGGAGGACAAGATCATCATCTGCCCCGTTTCCATCTGACGCATGCGCATTTCAGTCATGCAGTCCAGCAAAGCACCCTTTTAGCGAAGCTCCGCCCCTTTTCATGAAGGCAGGAACTTGAAATTGAACCTGAACCTCAGCTGTAGTTCCTTTAAAAAAAAAAAAAGTTACCCCTTTAACACATCAGTGTCTGTTTTCACCCGGTCTTTTGAAACATTCCCCATATAAATGTATTAGAGCGTCCTCTCCAGAAGCCTCATCCATCTCTATCCAAACCCTGCTTTCATCATATAAGAGCCCACTTGTTCTTGGCCTTCAACTGGGATGGCTGGATGTTGTGTGAATTTCTAGACTTTCTGGATGACGGATCTTCTGTAGTGGAGTTTTCTGAAAAGCTAGTTAGCTACTAGTGCTGAGTGATGCATCAAAATGTCAAAGGTTCCTGGACCTCCAGAGAAAAAGAACCAATCAAAACCATCAAAAAAGTGCAATTAGTAGAATATTCCTCTAAAAACATGCTCTCTTTCCAACAGACAGATCTAGAAGTNTTTTTTTATATTAAACTTGTAAAGAAATTGAACACAACTTAAATGTAAGGCAAAAGGTGTTTATTAGGGCAATTCTACAAAACCTAGTTGTAATGGAAAGCTTGGAGCTAAACAACAGAAGTTCATAATTATAAACCTGGAAAACAAGTAGAAAAATAAATAAATAACAGCCATAAGACAGTTCAAACTGTACACAGAAAACGTGCTGGGAAAAAATACTTCCTAATGGTCTCCATTACCAACAAAGTCATTTCCCATCATATCGATGGGAAATGGGCCAATTCCTATGAGACATTAATGTTTTTCCCCCAGCACTAGAGGTGCTAAAAGCATGACAAGACATCACAAATACACTAAATCAGGGGAAACAAGAGGCAACAATCAGGTAAATAGACTAATGACAAGAATAAACAGCAAACACACACTGTGCTGTTGCCATGGAAGCCAGGACATGAATCGCACTAATTTACACCGTTTATTTTCTGTAGTAAAGACAGAAAAGTCAAGAGTCTGTTGTGTTTAATTCTATGGAGACTAATATTTCATTAGTGATGTGATGAAGTGAATTACGAAACAGCAATAAATAAAAGAAAAAGTAGTTCCTTGTTTATTAAATAATGCATAACTATGAATTAAGTGCTTAAAAGGTGCACAAGTGAATAATAAGCTGTGACTTTAAGGGGTTAATTCTATGACTTTACTAGACAGTGGGATGTTTCCTAGTCAGTTTCATTCTTTTTTATTAAAATAATGATTTGATTACAGAATTCCAACAAAGAAGAGAGTGTATAATTGGTCATTTTACTTTCAGCTACTGCAATTGTACTATAAGGCAGCGTTTAGTCTTTCACCTGGGAAAATATTTTGTTTCAAAATGGATGATGGAAAGGAAGGAGGTGCTGATGTGTGATGTTAAATCATGAAAATTAATCTTCTGGAATAACCCAAAACCAAGCAGTTCATTTGTTTTGTAGTTAAGTGGAAGCGATTTCAGCACGTTTGCGAATTTAAACAGGTTAAAACTGTTGATCTGAAAAGCTTAGTCAATTTTTCACCCCAATGGACAAATGTTATCGCTCAGCACTAGTGGTTTAATTATACGCGAGACAGAGGGAGATAATCCGGATGTGCTATGCACTGCATTTGCACTGCTGAAACTGGGTCTTTTCTCCAGTTGTTGCTTTCCGAAGTTGAATCCGCAGCTACATTTTGCATGAGTGCTAAACTGTGCAGTTTCCCCATCGACTGGAGACGTTCTCAAATGAACGATGACACCCGGGACACCTTGATGTTTATACATTTCATGAAAACGTGAATGTTTCTGGTCAGACGGTCTCAAAAAACAAACAAAAATGACGACTGAAGACAAGAAGGCTTAGCGTGAACGTGGGGCGCCATTTTGTACATCCAGATTTGTGTTTTTTCTTAACCACCTCAACCCCCCAATTTTACGATTCATCTGCTCAGTTATTTTTGCTTGTCTGTCAAATGGCTGAGTAACAATTTTACCTGGCTGTTGCTATGATAACCGATATAGCGAGTAGACCTAGTCGAAGTGCAGTATTGGGGGGTGGGGTATTTAAAAAAAAAAAAAAAAAAAAAGAAAAAGAAAAAAAAAAAAGATTCATGATCTGTAACTTAGCACACCCCCCCATTTCACACTCGAGTATGTAGTGGTATATTCAGATAACATAGATTAGCCTCCTAAAATAGTATGCAAGTTTAAAAAATACAAACAAAAAAAAACAAGAAAACAACAACAAAGGAGCGGACTGTTGAGTACACGCTTATAGACATAGTTCAGTGTCAAACTAGCCTGTAGAGACTTCTTATATATAAATATANATAAATATATATTATATAATCTCTCGCACTGAAGAGGCTACGTGCAATAATCTCATTAAATATTCAAAGCATGGCGTGCAAATGGATTTTCAAAAGTATTTCCAGATCATAGTTAAAAATACATGCGTGAACACTGAAGTAGCCTAACTCATCAATGCTCATTAAATGTTAATATTAATACACCAGGATAAGCCACTTTTTCAAAGGAGACTTCTAAAAATTTCCTATGTGTTTTGTACATCTAATAGTACAGCAAAGGGAAAACATCCGTTCAAACACACTTTAGTTTTAGAGCATAAGGTTCGGACTGACCAGGACCAAGGCTCTGAACTTTTATTCCATTAAACTTTCAGCTCTAGACGCCATTAGTGCTTACTGATACACTATATAGCACTCAGAACATATCGGTACAAACTCAGTCATTTAGACTCACTCTGCAGTATAGACACTCATCGATCAGCGCAACAGCATGACTAATCACTAATACAGAGTGGTGTATACTGACCTGATACACACTGATATAGAAGATACACTCCATCACAGACACGCTCACGTTTTATGGCACAGGGTTGAAAGTATGTGCTGTTATACACCTTACGGAAAAATTCCATTAATATTCCCACTGGAGAAATTCAAAATTATGGCTTTTCTAAGAGTAATCATGGGAAAGTGGATTTAGGCCACCAACATTTCATCATTCTTCCTCTTAGGCTGCCATGTTGGACCTCAAAAACCCAGAATGCAACGAATGGAACTTTGCATAAACTAATGACTAGGCCAATAGGAAACTCCTGAAATGACCCCACCAATAACTAACCCATTTATTAAAAACAATTCCAAGAACCATTTTACAAATCAGTAACCCAAAGAACAAAATGGCTGACCTAGAGAAATCCACCAAGAACCTTCTAGATAATCTGACCATATTCTAATCAGTTACCAATGCAAATTGGACCTTCTAGGAATCATATTTTAACAGTATGCCATGAAGATCCAATAGCATCAATTACAATTATTGACCCATAAGAATCGAGATAATGTTCTACATCACTAAACCGAAATACAGAAATTAACAAAACATTTCTCCTTTATCCAAGGAGATCCTTTAAACAAGAACATGAGAAAACATTTTTCCCTCTCCCCACAGGCTTAAAACTTGTGCCTAAAGAAACGACTTACCCTGATGCACAGCACTACCTTGTTGATATGGAGTGTGTTACACCAGAGAAATGGTAAAAGTGTGCCAGAGTTTGGATGCTTACAGCTATTTTCTAAGAGAAGAGGCATGAAACAGTTGCTCCTATAATGCAGTATTCTATGTATATTGTACAGTTGGATTATATGAAGACGATCCTAAAGAAAGTTATGTTCCACCATACCGTGCAGAGCGATGGAGCATGGCTTTGTAGCTCCTCAACTGGAAAGCATGAGAGGTTCAGGTAGAAATTAAACTCGATGAACAGAGTTTCCGTGCTTTATGAGCTAGCTACACACCCGGATGCTGTAATTCATTCTCTGTTTCTTTCCATGTCGTGATATAACTGATAAGACATGATAGACTTTTTCTCTGCTGCCGTGATTTAACACGTTGCTCTTCTTTTAAGAAGAATGAGCGCATTACACAGTTCAGTATTCGCGCGTTTCGGATATAAAATGCAGTTAGTATTGGCCTCTGGTTTTAAAAATTGGGGATTAAATCAAGTGAGATGAGGTTTGTAGTAATTTTGCTGCAATTCTTGTGACTGTGGAAGAGTCTGTAAGGGAAAGCGTAATGCCTCGTTGTCCTAATATTAACTTTGACATCCTGTCCTTAAAATCAACCTACCAGACATGTGAATTATGGCTTTTAATTTGCCATTGCTTTCTGAATGTCGTTTATCGCTGGCCTAGGAACAGCAGCATCACTTCCTGCACTCATGAATGAGCCCAAATTACTGACTCATAAAAATCTAACAGGAACCATCTCACAACTGGTAACCCAAACAAACAAAACCTATAAAAATGCAATAAGAAGCACTTCTGTTAACTCGGCTATATAATTCCAATAAGAATCTTTTAGAAAACTGACCTTAAAAACACAAGAACCCAATAATTATTGGAATATGGTTTGGAATCTAACTCAACAGTCCAACAGGAACCATATTACAATTGGTAACCCAAAGGAAAAAAAAAAAAGACTGACTGAAATCTGCCCATAAAATCCACCATGTACTAGCAACTCTAGATAAAAGTCACTACGGGCTTCAAATTGAATATCCAAAAGGAAATTTGGGAATCTAATAGGAATTTTCCGTAAGGAGTGGACACACTGGGCTGCATTACATTCATCATCAACTATATGCATAAATGATTGAAAGCTGAATTTTATTTTGTAAATCTTTGATACACATACTGTAGAATAGATATATTACAGGTAGAACCTGGCGAGGTTGGCGTGATGTACTCTACGTGTATTTATGTACATGGACCTTGTTTATTTCCTGGCCATTTTGAACCCATGACATGCACAGTGAGATTTAGATTGTTTTTAACTTAACATCTCCGTTTGATTTTTACTGGAATGTGCAGCTAGCGTATTAAAAGGACGGGTTTCTGAGAACACTTTGCCTCATTAGAGAATGAAAAAATCAACTATGGTGTTCATTTACTGTCAAAAGTAATCGCACATGTAACCTCCAAATTATCATCAGCCATAATTCCATCCAAGGATTTGTTTCAGAAAATGTTTTAGCACTTTAATGTGTCTCGATTTAGGCAATGGAAATTAACAATTTGTAAAATATGGGTGTCCAAAAAAACCTGTCTGTTAATCTCTAGAAGATAAGCCATTTGTTGATACATGAAATGTTGCTACAACGGAAATGTTTGAGAAAAATTAAAAACTTGCGCATAAATTAAGAATTGGTGACAAAATTCCCCTCACGCATTTCTTACAACAAAAAACAAGCAGCATGGCGGAGAAATGATTTTGGACAACAACCTGAAACGTCATAGTGACGCCAAATGGTACACAATCTGAGATACAAGTTGAATTAGAGATGGAAACATTTCATCATTCTGTTGTCATCATGACGTCACGTAAAACAGTTTGAATTGCTAAATGGCATAAATGGCTGCTGGGGAGCAAAATTCGCAAATCTGCTTTCTCGCTGTTTTAACTTGTAAAAGATTTGGATTAAGCTCAGGATATCTGCAGCTACCCGACTGGCCCCGCCCATCCCATTCTTGTGTCATGATTTTTTAACAATTTATTATTTTTTTTTAATACAATGTACGATTACTTTTGACAGCAAAATAGCTCAATAGTGGAAATTCACTCTCAAAATGTTTGGAATTAATTTTCTCAATTTAATGTACATTTTGTTATTTGTTGCAGATTATATTCCAGCACTTTGGTTATGACTTTACAGGTTTGCAGATCAATTTCTTTGTAAGACGTTAAAAAAAACCCTTTAGATTTATCCAGTATGAAATAACATTCAGAAGAATATCATATCATAGTAAAATTAATAATCAGAACCTTTTGTTTGGAAAAGTAAATCTCGACAGATCATTTGGAACATTGATATAAAGATTACTCCAGAACATAACTCGGCAATTGATAACACTTATTTTGGGAAAAACGTATTAAATAAAACATACTCGTTACTTGTCTATGGCATATTTGGTTTCTGATTTCTATTATTTAAATTGATTCAGATTCCAGACTTTTGAACTGCAGTGTATGTGTGATTTCTTTCACCCTCACACTCAAAGACTGTATAAACATTTTTTTTACGACTCCATATTTCTCTCCATTTGCAGAAACTGTAATATCCTGCAGATCATCGACGTTCACCTGGAACGTAAGCTCAAACTCGGTTCTAAAGTTCATTACTTGATCTTCTGATTAAGTCACTGCTGCATTTCAGTCTCGCCTGGACACGAACGTACATTTTTCTACACGCTCACGACTGTGGGATTTTCTTTTTCGGCACGAACGCAGAAAGACGGCTGACGCGGTTCATTTTACACCTCACACGTCTCATTTTCATCACTGAACGTGTACATATATACATATACACACTGGATCATGTAACTTGTGTAAAAGAAAAGAGTCTATGTATAAATGCAAAGTATGTAATAAAAGAAATAAAGGTAAATATAACGATAATGTTCGGTTGAATTTTTACCAAGTAACTACTTGAACTGTACACAACTTTCCAGCCATGAGAGATCTGCAATAATAACAGTAATATTTCAAATTTGTGACATTTATGTACAACTAATTTCTTCTTCTCAGGGTTCTCTAAAGACTCTCTAGGTTCAATTTTATATTTTAAGTAGAATGAAGGAAGGATTAGCTGCCCTACATTCACACTAGAGGGCAAACTAAACGTTAACGCAGCAGAACCTGACTTTAAACTCACACAGTGTGATATTTAAAACACATTTACCTTGATGGTTGTTTGCCTGTTTACTTCCAGAGGCATAGACAGGAATTAACTTCAGCACAGGATGAGGAAATGAACTAATCAGTGTGTAAAATCACTGCAAAGAGCTTGGGTGGAAGCTCTGGCAGGAATTTGTTAATTAATTGTTCAAGACACAATCCATCATCAACCAATTCGCCATATTGATGTTGTCATAGTGACCATTCTACTGGGATGATTAAAATAACATGCTAGTAAATGAAATGAGATCAGATCTATGCTTGTATTCTTGTGTTTGTATTATGACGTTAGCCGTTAAAGCTGATACAGGAGTTGCGTGGTACTAGGGCAGTGTAGCAGTGCTGTATAAATGACGGCTTTACCCGAGTGGAAGATGAGCGGTTCCACAGATGTGGATGGCGAGGTGGCAGACATAAGGACCTCGTCGCACACCAGAACGTTCTTCTACACCAGGAGACTTCATACAAGTACGAGTACACTTCATCAAACCCCCAAGCATTTAAGTTTGACTTTTATACCACTCAAGAGCACCAGTTCCCATTTTAGTCTAGTTTTGAGTTTCAAGAGCACCAGTTCCCATTATCTAAAGAATTTTGTCTTACATAATCAGCACATTAAAGCTTAAAACCTAGGGATTTCTTTTTGTAAAATATTCATTTCAAACACTTTCACCCAATTTTTCTTTCTGTAGTAAGTACCAATAACGCATTTGTTTTTTATATTCATAGTTTGTTCAGTTAAAACTTCATTCTGCTTAAAATGTGTAACATGCATTGTTAAAAAAAAACAAAAAAAAACCAACACCCACACACCACGCAAGAACAAGCTTTTAGAATAAAAACATGCAAAGATGACTACTTCAAAGAACCCGAGAGAACATTTTTTTAGTGGCGGTTAGGAGGTGTGGAAAAAAACAGCAAACTCATGAAAAAGAACAGAACCACAAATACAGACTCCGTAGGAAAACAACAAACCACAACTGCAAACTCAAACTTCAACGGTGTGGATGGAGAAGCCCCCGCAGCCAACATTTCCCGTCCTTATTGTTACTAAACTGCAGGCCTGACAAACCCTTAAACTCTACTGCAGACAGAGAGAAAGCAATAGAAGAAACATCTCAGACATGTGACCATGACCCTGTTTGAAATCACTGTCAAAAATCTAATCAGTTCATCTGTTGGTTACTCTGATAACTCTATACAAACCCTACAAACATTCAACCACTCGGTCTAAAGATTTCACGCTGGTGAGAATCTCAACCAGACAATACAATAATACAAAACCCCAACCACCAGAACGACTACAATCACACAACCAAACCCAAACGCAGCTACTAAATTAAGAGGGAGAGAGAGTGGGAAAAAACAAGTAATTATAATACTGAGGGAGAAAAGCAAATTTTAACCAAGAAAAGAAAGCCAACTGCAAACGAGAAGAGAAAAAAAAACCCCTACAAACTCACAGGGGAAAAAACCTCTCAACTACAAATTCAGGGTCGGGACGACTACAGGAACCAAACCAGCTACAAAATCAAACAACTGCAAACTTAGAAAAATAAAACTATAAACTCAGGTGAGCAAAAGGGGGACTACAAACTCAGGAGGGGGAAACTCAGACGGGGACCACAGAAGAAAAACAGCCAAACTACAAGCACGGGTGTGTGTGTGTGTGTGTGTGTGTGTGTGTGTCACAAATAACTACAAACTCCTGGGGCCACAGCTAAAAACACGGCAAATAAATAAATAAATAAATAAATAAGCTACAAACACTGAGGAAAAACAAACTACAAAAAAACCCTACAAGCTCAGGAAAGAAAGAAAAAAATCCAAACTACAAGCACAGGAAGGGGGAAAAAAACAAGTACAAACACAGGACTGGAAACTACATGCATATTAAGTCATCTGAAATTAACATTACGAATTTTAAAAGATTAAAAGAAAATTAAATATTACCTTCTGCCAACACAAATATCCGCACGGTGATGGAGAAATTGAAGTCTTTTATTTTGTAAAACGGCGCCATTGGATTTGCTGCTGCTTCCTTTTATGTCCGTTTCTTCTTCTACGGCAGGCGACACATTGTACTGCGCATTACCGCCATCTTCTGCTCTAGTGTAGAAATGCGATTAAGCGGAAATGCGCATGCGCTAATGTTTTAGGCTGAGTTTAACCCACCGCGCATGCGTAAACGATGTGTCCACGTTTATTACAAATAAATGGGACGCAAACACTGCAATATTTTTTTCATAGACAGTTACTATAAAAACAGATCTTTATTGTGTGAAATTGGTTTACCAGCAATATTTTTTTAATTAATTTATCTTGAAAAAGGTCTCGTTTTAATTCAGAGTTTTTTTTTTTTAATCATTAAAAAATTATGTTACTAAATAGAGTTATTAAACTAACTAAGAGTTCTATCAAGTCACATTTCCTCTCCTCACTTCCTGTTGCACAAAATGCTATGTAATGTCATGAAATATAGTGGTCAGTTCTCACCAAATGACATAGACTTGGAGTCCAGGGAGTGTGAAGTGCAGCCAAAGAGTCCACGATATGTTTCTCTTTTATTCCTCACCACTGTCATAAGTCTGACGCACCACATACTGTATATTATTCACTAGCACATTTCAGTTGCTCTAACTGTGCTGTGTGTAAGGAACAGAACACACCGTGTCATGCTGTAATAGGAAAATAATCAGTGATGGAACAGCGTGATGAAGCAGAGTTACTGTTACCACCCCGAAGTTGCTTATTTTCCAAAAACAGCACATCCTGAAGTGTTTTACTCCTCAGTCATTACATTTTTTTTTATTTTTCACTCACGTTATAGGAACGTAAACACTTGTTCCCCCTCCACACTCTCTTTTTCTCTCTCGCTTGTGATTGCCAAGGAACCACAAAGTGTAAACTCCTCTGTTCTGAAGACTTACAAAGCGCTGACACTGGAGACTCCTTCCGCTAATGTTAAATAAACATCTCCTTACAGAAAGCTTCACCAGCTTCACTATGAATGATGAAAATCATTTACAAAAAAAGAAAACCCGAACACAATCTAAAAATCAGCAAAACCAGAAAAAAAGGCTAAAAATTTTGAGTTAAAAAAAAAAAAAACTACAAACCTGAAAAAAAAAAAAACTTGGAAAAAAACCCCTAAAAACTACAAAAAAAAATTCAGAAAAAAATATAGACTCAGAAAACAAACCCGGAAATAAACAGATATAAATTCAGAAAAAAATGGCTACAAAATTTGAGGTAAAAATCCTACAAACCTGAAAAAAACAAACACAAACTCAGAAAAAAAAACCCTAAAAAAAATTTGAGAAAAAAATACAAAATTCAGAAAAAACTCCAGACTCGGAAAACACTACTACAAACCCGGAAATAAACAGATGCAAACTCAGGAAAAAAAAACTATTACAATCTCAGAAAAGATTTCAAATTTCAGAAAAAAACTGCAAACTAGGGAAAAAAACAATTTTTGTTTTTAACAAACAGTTACAACCTGAAAAAAACACAACAAACCATTTTTCTTTGTTAAATAGCAACAGGTTTTTAATCTGTTTATTATTAGGCTTAGGTTATACGCCGTGTCCAGCGAACAAGTCCCTGTGAACGAGCTGTTACTATAGAAACGCTAGGAAAAAAAAGAGAAAAAAATCCGTCCTGTGAGGTTTTCTCCATCGACTGTTCCTCTTTGTGAGAGATGCCGTCTCTGTGTGTGCTGTGTTTCATATCACGTCATTTAAATTCGCCTCAGATCGAACTGTCTAACATTTCATGTGAAATTCATGTGATTCGATCCTGCAGCTTTATTTGTGAAATGATCTCACGCAAGCAATCGGCAAAATCCGACAACATAAAAAACAAGAAACTTCAAAATGTAAAACATGTCAAAAACACAACTTGACACTGCAGATAACCTTCATAACACTACAGTATTTAATAAACAGGATAGCAATGCAAAAAAAAAGTAATCTGATGATCTATATCAGGTGCAAAGCATGCTGGGAAGGGGAGATAACCACAGTAAGAAACCTCATCTGTTTCCCATGCTCACAGTTCACGTATTTCACTGTCACTAATCTGAAAATACCGTTCAGTAACATTTAAAACATTCAAAACGTACACATTTGAGCAGCAAATCATTTCTGTTATTTCTATCATTTCACTGAAGAATAAAATAGCATGAGATCAGACCCGAGACCTGAAAACACCATTGTTGTTGTTGTTGTTGTTCTTCTTCTTCTTTTTTTTTTTTTAATCTACAGTACTGTGCAAAAGTCTTAGGCACATGCAAAGAGATGCTATAGAGCAAATATGCCTTCAAAAATAATGAAATTTAAAAAAAAAACGTTTAAAAAATGACTATAAAGAGCAGTAAACAGTAATAAATGAAAAAAGTCAATATTTAGTGAGACGATCCTTCGCTTTAAAAAAGAAAAAAGAAAAAACTAGTAGTCTCAGGTGCAGTGTGTGCAGATTGATAAGGAAACGAGCTGTAGGTGTGACTGAGCATCTTGACTGTCGCTTCTTATTTCTTTTAAAGTGAAGTGACTTTGTGGCCAAGTACGGTGACCCATACTCGGAATTTGTGCTCCGCATTTAACCCATCCAAGTGCACACACACACAGTAGTG
>CM074972.1:5573147-5595420 GCA_037577455.1 Pangasius macronema
CAATCCCTGCCGGACCCGAGACTCGAACCCACCACCTTCAGGTTCACCTTCAGTTTACAAGTCCGACTCTCAGACCACTAGGCCACGACTGCCCCCGAAACCCAGCAGCCTTCATTCGTTTTTTTTTTTTTTTGTCTGAAAAGTGTCTCTTATGGAATCTGCCGCTTTCTTTACTGACACACAAACACTTTTCTGTAACGTTTAATTTTGTGCTGGAAAACTAATGTTTGGAATCAAAAAAGGTTTTTGTACTGAATCAATAATGTCGAAGTCATAAAATACAAATCTATAACAAAGTTTATGCTTAAAAAAAAAATAGTGCCTCAGACTTTTGCACAGTCGTGTAATTAACCCTTTACTGCACATTGTTGCCATATGGCAACAATTTACAAACTACCCCCTTAATTTTTTTTTTTTTTAATTTTGAAATATATTTTTATTTCTTGAACTAATTCAAGTAATAAAAATCCATAAAAATANAAAAATAAATAAATAAATCATGCAGTAGAGGGTTAAAGGAATATTTCAGTGATTTCCAACCGAATGTGTTATTTCTGTATCTGTAATGTATGTGTGAATCTTACAGACTTTTCTGTAGACTTTCTCTCGCCCTAATGGACGTTTAAGGGCAGTCGTCGGATCACGTAATAAACACGTGGCATGTAAGTTGTGCGTAAATGAAGCTTTATGTGTGTAGAATTCATCTTTTCATGGGTAGATGGGATTTTTTTTTCAGAGGGAGGAATCTGTGGTTATGCGAGTGATGCCAGTGTAGATGTGTGAAAAGCATAAAACTAACCGAAACTACTTTCCTTTATTTATTTATTGTTCCATTGTTAAAAAGTTGGATAAATCGCTATAATAACAGTGAATTTTTGTGAATTTTTTCCTCATGTCTGCTGCATCCTCACCTCTTTATTCGGTGTAGTGACTTTATTATATTTCCAATCCTTAGTCACGTATTTCAAATGGTTCTTCACAAAGCTCGACATGGGTCCTTAACCGTCAATGTTTTTTAGGTATTCTGTTCTTTTCTCAGTACAGGAAAACGATGAAATTCTTGTCTATGTTAATCATACGTACACTGCAGATCTGACAGATTAGGGTTAGACTGAAGAACAGTGGAGTATTTCTTTCACACATTTGCAGTCCCACACAAAAAGCAGCTTCTACTCTGTCACAAACAGGAGCAACACATGGCCAAACGTGTTACGCTGCTTCTGTTGTAAGAAACTGCAAAAACAGTTTAAAATGGAAGAGCGGTTGCTACTTGGGTCCTGTCTGTCACAGGAGGACACGAACAATTCATGCGAAACAACAGGTCACGTGACTGCGGGCAGCGACAGCAACACCATCAGAGCGTGCAAATGGCCATTTGATAGTAAGAATAAAAATAAAAGCATATCAAAATGAATAATACAAAGCAACACATCAAATAAACAGCCAAAAGCTTAGATAACTGAGGTCTGAAATTTCAGGAGGATCGGCTTGTTCGTGCAAGGATCCAGATCACACTGGGAAAAAATTCTCTCGATACAAACGTCACTCTGTAACATCACGGCATCGTGGTAAGGGTCTTAAGCTCCTCCATACAGTTAGTCTCCGCCCCTCTTGTCGCCTCCTCTACACGGATCTTGTTTATATCCATGTCTCCACTCCGGGAAGATTTCACCGACATCCTCGTGAGGCCCGAGCTGCTCGTATGGATCGTGGAACGTCGTCCGGAGGTGGATGAGTTTTCTGAGTTGGTTCCTTCAAACAGTTTGGCCATGAAGCCGAGGCCAGCGCGGCGGATGTGCGAGCTGCCGGCGAACACGTAGAGCACAGGGTTCACGCTGCTGCTCAGAAACGCAAACGCCGTCACGTTGGGACGAACAGAACGCGCCACGCTATAAAGTCCAGAGCGGCCCTGTGACAGACCAATCACCTGGATCGAAAAAAAAACAGAGATTCAATAC
Source organism: Pangasius macronema (assembly GCA_037577455.1). Taxonomy (NCBI): domain Eukaryota; kingdom Metazoa; phylum Chordata; class Actinopteri; order Siluriformes; family Pangasiidae; genus Pangasius; species Pangasius macronema. Next base: position 5,575,106 of record CM074972.1, read on the forward strand.
AGTTAGCTAGATAAGATAAGATAAGATAAGATAAGATAAGATAAGATAAGATAAGATAAGATAAGATAATGACGTTAGATTAAGACGGAGCTAGGAAGTTAGCAATTTGTTGACAATTCTCATCAAACATGACCTTTGATTTTTCTTCAATGCTGTTTCCTGGCTTGTTACCAAGACAACAAGGGAGCTCAAACCTACTAAGATATAAGATATGGAAACATTTCAGGTGGTCATGAAACACAAATTCGTCATTTTTTTCCAACTTGACCAAGATTTAACGTATAACCTGGACAAGGTGCTGAGTTCAGTCTCTGTGTTCGATAGAGATTTCGAGAGGAAGGATGTGTTACAGAGACATTTTGAGACATTCTCATTATGTCTCATGGCTTTTTTGTAAAGTGACAATATTGCACATGTATTTTAGATTTTGAATTGAGAAGACTTAAACTCCAAGCTGTTGTTTACAAATTAACCAAGAGAGAAGGTTATTTTTTATTTTTTTTACATTTGAGAACTCGAAATCAGGAAATTTCATTAATAAATTTAACTGTGCGCTTTAAGAAAGTAAATTTTTATGACTACAATTAGCCAGAAAAAGCCAACAGTCAGCAGTCAAACTTTGATATACTGTATTTCGGATGTTTTTGTTCTTTCATATGGTTTTTATCCATAAAGGAGATGCCATTTTTTTTTTTACTTAATCACCAGTTCATGCTTTTAGGCACAGGAGTGTGGAATTATCTCAAAAACCATTTAATCCAACTTTTTAATCCCAGTTACAGTGCAAATGTATTAACCACCAAAGCATTGAGCACTGAGCCACCACCTCCTCCATTTCACAAGAAACAAATCAGCCTGTTTGGAAATAAATCTGGCAATAAGATGATGTCTTATTTTCCATTTCTTCAGTTTCATATGCGGAACAGCATCATGGTTACGAACAACATTTCTCCAATACACCGTACCTGTAAGATGTTGATGATGTGGTAGGGCAGCCAGAAGATTGCGAAGGCCGTGATGATGATGAGGATGAGGAGGCTGCCCTTTACACGCCCATGAAACATGGCGCTGCGCAGGCGGCAGATGACGGAGCTGTAGCACAACACGATGAATGTGAAGGGGATCAGGAAACCCAACAGCGTCTCCATCACGTACTGGAAGAGTTCATGGCTCACGCTGTTCCAGTGGTAGGGAAGGCAGATATAAATGGAAATGTTCTTCTTCAGGTAGGGCTGCAGGTTGCTGTTAGGATGGAGAGATGACAGAAAAAGAAGCAAAAATGTTTGTGTCCAATTGGGTTGTAGGACTTCAAGTAAAATTTGACTTGTGAGATAATTTTTAGTTCAGCTCACCAAATTCTCATCAGATACACAAGTTACATGGGATCAGGGCTTGAAAATTTCCACTGATTCATTACCACTGATGAAAGCCCCAGAGATGGGTTGAAACGTGATTACAACACAAACAAAGTTGCGTAGTTATACCGCAAGACACAACAATGTGAAAGACCCACGTTTTGCTTGCATCAGTCAGAATGATCTGTAGATGTGTTCCTTCTTCAAAAGTGAGCTCGAGATAATAAATATATGCCTCCTATCCATTAGCTTGTTTTGTTTACTTTTGTCATTGCCGCTTCTGTATTTGTAGCTGTACCTGTGAGCCCCGATCTCAACGGACAATAAAAGAATTCTTCAAAATCAGGCAGAAAATCATAAAATGTAAAGCTGTGTTAAGGAATGCTCAATCATCTCTGCACCTATACGTTTATTAAAAATTCAAGAATCATTACATATGCATGGTATGCAAATTTAGAAATGTCCTCCTGTGATCGCAAATACTTAGCCGGCTTGTCAAATGCTAGCTTGTATTTTTCACTAGATATGCAGATAAGTAGCACACATCCTCAAAAATTTCAAAATGTTCTTGGTCAAATGTCATTCTTCTGTAGTAATTGGTATATAAGCCATGATTGGTCCAAAGCTGTTGAGACATGAGAGGTTGAGCTTACAACAGTATTACGAAAGCCTGTGTTGTAATCTGTAACATGAAAATATGGGCCAAATGCCAGTCTATATGTTCAGAAGATCTGAAAAGTGAAAAAAGTTATTATCACTCATTAATATCCACATACAAACACACATCCACAGATACAAACCTGCGGTAGAAGGGCATGGGCAATGCCAAGAGGAAGGCCATGATCCAGATCCCCAACATGACGATGTACAGCGTCCTCTTTTTCCTCAGCCTCTGAGACAGGAAGGGCCTGATGACAGCCAGCCAGCGGTCCAGGCTCATCAGGCAGATCAGATAAATAGATACGTACATGTTTACGCAGCAGAGGTAGTGCACGATCTTGCACATACCATTGCCGAACTCCCATCCCTTCCCTCCAGCCAGCAGACGCAGGAAAAAGGGGGCGCTCAGGAGCACCAGAGCGTCAGCCACAGCGAGATTCAGGACCAGGAGGCATGTAACGGAGCGCTTATGGACACGGCAGAGCACCGTCCACACAACGAAGAGATTCCCTGGAAGACCAAGGATGAAGGCAAGGACCAGGATCACTATCCCAGTCTGTTGGGAGGGCGAGAGGGATTTGGAGGGAGCCGCTGTGGAGAAGGTTGAGTTGGTGAGGCCAGGAGACATGCTGATGCTAGGGTTGGCCATTTGGATTGGCTGTTTGAAGATGGAAAGTTTGGTTTGGTTCAATTGCGGCTCACTCGATGTTGGCTAAAGATGAGGTTTGGGAAAAACAAAGACATCACAAATGCTATTAAGAAATGCAAAACTGACATCAAACACACACTGATGTAATGGATTTACTCTTTTTGTGAAATTACATTGCATTGGCATACTAGTTACATAATGCTTCCTGATTTGATCTTTAATGGACTGGAAATTTTGCTTTTTGCAAAATCAACCAGCCATCTTTCTACATTTTGGCTCTGCTTTTCAGCAAAATTAAAATGAATTATCATTTAGACTCAGTTAATGGCATATAGATTAGGTTAATCATTAGCTGATCCCATTAACAAGCCTCCCATTAGCATAGCCAAGAAAAACGAGCCTGTGTTTTTTTTCTTTTTAAAAACAAATATATTCATTCTAAAACCTGACAGAACCCCAGGGAAGTACTGATATGGTATAATTATATAATATATAATATAACTTGAAACACTATAGATAAACATATCCATATATGGTAACCTTTTTTAATAGTATATAAATGCATACAGAAATTAAGATCACTGCTATGTTATGTGTTTTAACTATATAAATCATTCAAGTTGACATTTGGAGTATAAAATAATTCGAGTTGATGTGAAATATATAAATCATTCAAGTTGACATTTTGAAGTACATAAATATTTTGCGTTGTCATGCTTTATATACTTAAATTGTCAACTCGAATGTAAGTCATTTGCGTTGGAAATATATAAAATATTCAGGTTGACATTTTGAAGTACATAAAACATTCAAGCTGAAGTTTGAATTATAGAAATAGTTTGACATTTAAAGTATATAAGTATCTAAATCATTCAAGTTGATGTTTGAAGTATATGTAAATTTGAGTTGACTTTTGAAATATATAAATAAACCAAGTTGATACTGTAAATATATACAAAACATTCAAGTTGACATTTGAAACATATAAATAAATCATGTTGATATTGTAACTATATATTCATTCAAGTTGACATTTGAAGTATATATATATAACTCATTCGAGTTGACATTTTGAGCTGATATTTGAAGTATATATAAATCATTCGAGTTGATGTTTGAAGGACATAAAAATAAATCAGGTTGACATCTGAAGTATATATAAATCATTCAAGCTGACATTTGAAGTATATATAAATCATTTGAGTTGACATTTGTAGTATATATAAATCATTCGAGTTGACATTTGTAGTATATATAAATCATCTAAGTTGGTGTTTGAAGTATATGAAATATTCAAATTTATTCATTCGAATAAATAATTTGAGTTGACATTTGACATTTAACTTCAGGCTTCTGCCTAGATATTTCTGACGCCGAAGTTAGCTTTGCCTCTAGCCCCTACCCTAAAAGGCAACTCGTGTACAAAGTCTGAACAAGTTAGAATACGTTTGACTGAATACAAAGAAAAGGTGCAAACACTATTCCACCCCTAAATGAGTCATGCAACATGAGATGATGTTTTTAGACGGGAAATGACAGTAACAGTTTTTTTTATCAGACCAAGTGTGATAAAACACAAAGGCATATTTGCACACAGATGCAAAATGTGATGGCAACAGTGTACTTAGGCAGCAGGTTTAGACATTTACAGTAATACAGTGCAATAGGAAAAGAAACTATTTCAGTCATTTAAAATAAGCATTTCAGCATCTGCTATGGCTGTTTTTTTTTTTTTAATTATTTTTCAAAACAACTTGTAATAAAGAGGAGGAAGTGTGAAAGGGAGAGAGTAACAATGAGAATTCAAAGCTGAGAGTTTAACTATTGCTCAAATAGTGAACAGAACAGCAAAACTGAGTTAAATCTAAAATCTGGTTTGGGGTGAAACTCTTGCGAAACGATGAATGACATTCACAAAAAGACACAGTTTGCTCACAGACTGATGACCATCGACACACAAAAACGCACTCATTTCAAACACATACAGAAATCTTACCTCCAGGAGCAAGCAGCCTGTGAGAATGGAGCGTCTCTCCTTCTGAATAATCTGCGTGTGCGTGTGGGAGTGTATCATCGAGCGCTTCTTATATCAAGCGTGTGTTAACATTGTGTGCTCTTCTTTTTTTCCCCCCTATGTCGTCCTGCTTCCTCTGTCAACTTCACAACGCCACTGTCAAATGTCTTTCACAAGAGACAGGAAAGTGGTGTAATACAAACAGAGACCCACACAAGGAGGAAGAAGTGATTTTTTTTTTTTTTTGTGGTGCCTTGTCCAGTCATCCACACACACACACACACACACACTGAGACACACAGAGACACTACCATATCGGTAGAAGAACCACCCAAATGTTATCTGCTCAGGCTTGGGCTTGTTTGGATGATGTAGAGGCCAATTGGATTGGGGGCCAATACTTTTGTAGAGCAGCAGATGGACTCCAGTCAGCTACACAGTGATGTAATTTATATGGTCCATTATAAGTATATTAACATTAAAAACTGTGTTATTAAGTCAGATATAATGAGATCTCAGGCTTGATGCAATTCATATAACGAGACAGCGGTTAAAGCAGAACTCCAGGCTGAAGTGCGTTAGACGTCTGCGTGTTGAAATGTCCGGGACGTGCTGGTTCGAGTGCTGATTTGTTGGTAGGTGATGTGATGTGATGTGTTTGCAGCACTCCTCTGAGCAGCCAGCGGTTACCTTGCGTGCTGATGTCACAGCGAGATCTCGTTCATTTGCTCAGAACATCGTTCAGTTTGAAGAAGCTAAGCAGTAAAGCGCTAGCTACACTTCTCCCATGTGCTAGCTAGCTAGCGCCATCACCTGATGAATACAGCACCAATAAACTAGCTAGCTAGCGCTGGCATGTCTCTCTCTCTCTTTCTTTCTTTCTTTCTTTCTTTCTTTCTTTCTTTCTTTCTTTCTTTTTTCTTTCTTTCTTTCACACAATTTCTTTCTTTCTCTTTCTCTCATACTCTTTCTTTCTCAGTCTTTTTTTGTTTCTTTCTCTCTCATGTTTTCTTTCTTTCTTTCTGTCTCTCACACACTCTTTCTTTCTATCTTTCTTTCTTTCTTTCTCTCCTTATTCTTCTCTCATACTCTTTCTTTCTCAGGCTTTCTTTTTTGTTTGTTTCTTTCTCTCTCATGCCTTCTTTCTTTCTTTCTTTCTTTCTTTCTTTCTTTCATTCTTTCTCACAGTCTTTATTTCTTTCTCTCACTCTTTCTTTCTTTCTTTCTTTCTTTCTTTCTTTCTTTCTTTCTTTCTTTCTCACAGTCTTTATTTCTTTCTCTCACTCTTTCTTTCTCTCACTCTTTCTTTCTTTCTTTCTCTCACACACTTTCTTTCTTTTTCTCTCTGTCTCTCATACACTCTTTCTACCTTTCTTTCTTTCACTCACTTTCTTTCTTTCGTTCTTTCTTTCTGTCTCACACTCTTTCATTCTCTCCTTTTTCCTCTCTCTCATTTTGTTCTTTTATTCTGAATGTTGAGGATGTTGACTGTAAGCTGTGTACATGTTGTGTAAAGGGTTTTAATACAGCAGCTCTTAGGGATGGCGGAGCTCAGTGTGGAGAGACTGGAGAGAGTGGAGAGAGTGGAGAGACTGGAGAGAGTGGAGAGAGTGGAGAGAGTGGAGAGATTGGAGAGAGTGGAGAGACTGGAGAGAGTGGAGAGACTGGAGAGAGTGGAGAGAGTGGAGAGATTGGAGAGAGTGGAGAGATTGGAGAGAGTGGAGAGAGTGGAGAGACTGGAGAGAGTGGAGAGAGTGGAGAGATTGGACAAGCTAAAATATCTGTTTACAACACAAGGAGAAATAAGATAGAAAGTAGAGGAGGGCAGGAAGTGGAAGAGAAGTGGAAGAAGTGGAAATGTTATTTAAGAATTTGGTGAAAGCTCGAGATTCGATTGATTTACAAGATGACTAATGATTTCAAAAGATCTCTGCGTCAGTGGAGTTATAATGAAACTTTTTGTACAGCAGCAGACGGAATGTTGGCTTTAATTCTGTTTTGGAATAAGTTTTGTTTTTTACAGTGTTAATGTGAATATAATTAAAAATGTGACATCTATGAAGTGAAGTTTATAGATTATAAATGGAATATAAACTGAAAACCTATAACTCTATAAAATCTATAAACTGAAGTCTTATGATCAAATGAAGTTTTGAAAAACTCTTTCTTTCTTTCTTTCTTTCTTTCTTTCTTTCTTTCTTTCTTTCTTTCTTTCTTTCTTTCTTTCTTTCTTTCTTTCTCTCTCTCTCTCTCATAATTTCTTTCTTTCTTCTCTCTCATTTCTTTCTCTCAATTTTTCTTTGCCCCTTCTCCCTCTCTCTCTCTCTCTCTCTCTCTCTCTCTCTCTCTCTCTCTCTCTCTTTTTCTCGCAAAACCAGTAGCGAAAGACAGCTGTGTAGAAGATCTGAGTTTGGACAGTGAGCGTGACTCCTCGGATTTGTCTCTTCTAGACGCTCAGAGGAAGAACAGCTACAGTCTAGAGCAGGTCCGCAGGTTCCTCGCAACAATGAAGGGCAAAAGAGATGTAATAGTAGAGGACTATTTTCCAAATCGGCTACTATTTATAGACTCAGCAAAAACTTTGATGAGACAGCGGAAAGCAGATGGACTTCCGGAAACTTCTGGAAGTCTATCGACTCAGAAAATAGTATAGATCAAAAGCATGCCAAGATGCCAGTGTCAAACGTTACCGTTAGCAACGTTTCTTCTCTTGGCCATCTTAGGATTTCATCCATAAGTCTAAATGGTATTGTGGAACTCCAGGCTTTGTGCGAGTCCACAGGAGATTGAAGCCACATTCAGGCACTCAAGGACAAAAGAGATTTACTAGTTGATCTACTGGGGATTAGAGCGCAGAGGGCATTGATTAGATCAAGATTTCAGTCCAAACTCCAAGTTCTTCTTCAGTTTGGAAAAGAAGAATGGTCAGAGTAGGCTCGTCCGTTGTCTCGCACCACTGATGGACAAGAACTCATGGATGGTGTGGATTTCTTTTCAGAACCTTACACACGTGAATACAGAAGGAACCTGTCAGGTGAACAACATTTTCTCAGTGGTTTAAGTTCCACAGGAGACAAATGGAGTATCAACTGACGCTACAAGAGCTAGAGGGGGCGCTTCAGGAAATGGCAAATGGAAAAGCTCCAGGCATTGATGGTCTTCAAGTGGAGTTTTATAAGGCATTTAGTGATCAATCATATTGTATTCCTGGTAGGTCAATTAAGCATAGTATTTCATTGATTCAAGACTAGGACTTGGACATCTCTACTTCATTGGTTATGAAGTACGGTCTGATTGGCGTTTGATCAGGTGGAGCATCAGTACCTGTGGAATGTCCTTCAGGCGTTTGGTTTCTCCACTGGTTTTATCGCCATGATCAAGGTGCTTTATAGTGACATTGAAAGTGAGCTGAAACAGTGGTTTAAGTGCTTCCTTTTCTGTGAAACGTGGAATAAGGCAAGGCTGTGTAATGTCAGGGATGTTGTATTCCCTGGCTGTTGAACCAATGCTATGCCAGATAAGAAAGCAGATAGCAGGCGTTAAGTTAGCGAAAAGTTAGCAAAGTTTATCAGCCATTTATTTCAGTAGAAAGAAAAAATAATAGAAAGAATTTTCAACTGTGATTGTTTACCAGTATTCGAGTGTTTGGTCAAAGCAAGGATAATATAATATTTTTGGAATATAAATATTATATTAAATGGAAATAAAGAACTTGTATGAAAGAAAAATGGTTTTAATAAAGCATTGTTAAAATCTAATCTAATCTCTCTCTCTCTCTCTCTCTCTCTCTCACACACACACACACACTCACACACACACACACACACGCACACACATGCGCACACACTGCTGACACTGAGGATTTTCTTTCTGTATTTTGAAATTCTGTTGTGAACTCATGCACTCAGCGTACATTTACTTCCTCTTCTCTTCTTCTCTCAATCGCTCCCTGTGTTGCAGACACATGCAGAAATGTTTCACTTCCTGGACAGTTGCTCACTCACCAGAGCATCTGTGTTTCTGTCCTGACTCGAACGAATTGCAAAACAAAACACTTTCTTTTTTTCTTTTTCTCTTTTTTTTTACTCTATTACTTTTTTTTTTAAAATAAAACACATATTACACAGTATTACAGCATTTTTATTGGCTTACACACACACACACACACACACACACACACACACACACACACACATTATAGAAATACATGTCACCCACAAGTCAGTGAAATATTCTGTTATTTTAACAATAATAAATGTTTGACAGATCTTTACACAAAAATCTTCGTACTTCAGCAACAATGTCGCTAATTTCACTCTTCTCACTAAGTCCACTTTATAACATCATTTATAACATCATTTATAACATCATTCATAACATAATTTTTCTAACCTCAATTCTAACCCACTGCACAAACTCAATCATCCAGTTGGACTTGAAAATCTGAGAATGAGCAAGAAAGAACTTTTTTGCCCAGATTTTTATGATGATCTGACAAGTCCACAATGAATTAAATAATTTAAATTAAATGTAATAATTTAAATTATAAAATTATATAAAATACATTTTCTTTGGTTTTAATTGCTCACATCCTCAATAAGATAAAACAGCGTTATTCCTTTATATATTATTTAGTTCCATTTTTTCCCTCATTACCTTATATGTGGTGAGGACAATGCGGAAAGTAGACAATAAAACTAGTCATTAAATTATTAATCAGTTAGTAATTAGTAATACTAAGTTGTATTTAATTTATTACATTTACTGACTGTTTGGAGACATTAAGATTTTAAACAATTAAAATTTTTTTTTTCCTCCGGCTAAAGCAGCAATACTGTATATTATATGGCATATATAGAATATCTACATTTAATTTAGATTGTATCAAGTGACTCCCTGAATATACACTCACCAGCCACTTTAATAGGAACACCTGTACACCTGCACATTCCTGTAATTATCCAATCAGCCAATCATGTGACAGCATGTCACAGAAACTGTTGATCTGCTGGGATTTTCACATGAATCTAGAGTTTAAAACCTTTTAATAAAAACATCCAGTGAGCAGAATTTCTGAGGGCGGAAATGCCTCATTGATGAGAGTGGGTCAGAGGAGAATGGCTAGACTGGTTCGAGCTAACAGGAAGGCTATGGTAATGCAAATAATCACTCTTTACAACCACGGTGAGCAGAAAAGCATCGCTATACATCGCACTTTGAGGCTGCTTGGCTACACCAGCAAAAGAACACATTGGGATACTGTCCTGTCAGCCAAGAACAGGAATCTGGGGCTATATAGGGCACGGGATCATTGAAACTGGACAGGAGAAGATTGAAAAAACACCAGACGATCTTTTCTATTAAATAATCTTCATTTGTTCCTATTAAAGTGGCCAGTGTATATACACTGATCAGGCATAACATTAAAACCACCTACCTAATATTGTGTAGCAAAAACAGCTCTGACTCATCGAGGCAAGGGGTCTCACAAGACCTCTGAAGGTATGCTGTGGTATCTGTGGTAACACGCATCAGTGAGACTTGGGTGTCCATGACCCTGTCGCTGGTTCACCAGGTGTCCTTCCTTGGACCGCTTTTGGTAGGTACTAACCACTGCTTACTGGGAACACCCCACAAGACCTGCCGTTTTGTTGATGCTCTGACCCAGTCGTCTAGCCATCACAATTTGGCCGTTGTCAAAGTCACTCAGATCATTACACTTGCCCATTTTTCCTGCTTCCAACACATCAACTTCGAGAACTGACTGTTCACTTGCTGCCTAATATATCCCAGCCATTAACAGATGCCATTGTAACAAGATAATCAACGTTATTCACCTCACCTATCAGTGGCTGATCAGTGTATACAGGTATACATATATACATATATATATATACGTGGACATATACATTCATAATTTTGAGAATATTTATTTCACATTCAGATATTTTACACTGATGACTTTTACTCACTCTTTATAAGTGCTATAAATGTCTTCTCTTCATCTTTTTGTCCCAAGGGTGCACAAACTTTTGCTCTCAACTGTATGTTTCATGACTGTTAGTGACATGGGATTTGGGATTCCAGATTTTGGTGAGAATACAGTTTGTATTTCAGCTGTGCAGTTCAGTTTTTTTTTTTTTTTTTTTAAATCATTTAAAGATGAAATCTAGTAACGAATTCTGAAATGAAAAAAAAAGTTCAATTTAATCCCAAAGTGTGTTGAAATCAGTCGGTTTGGATTGAAACACAACATTTATCCAGAACATCAGGACTTCAGCTCTTTGCTGATCCATTTAACTCGTGTGACAAGTGAAAGAAAGGTTTTTGTTGCCACCTGATGGACAGAGAAGTGAACTGTGAGAGATCAGCAGTCCTGTGAAACCCTGAAGCAACGATGCAGGAGCTTTCACTAGGAAGCAGTGTTCGCCTGATCCAGCCAGTCGCTCTGCTATATCAGAATAAAACTCCTCATGACCTCGTAGGATGTGCTCTGAAAATTTTTTTTCAAAGCACATGAAGCAAATCCTGGAGGTTTCGTACCTCACTGTTTCCCATTTAGCACGCGCAACTCTTTGGTGTTACCGATGGTGGCCGCGCTTATCGTGGATTCGGACTCCTTATCACGCAATCCATCATTTTCTCTCATCTCATTCTGCTGGTTCTGAGATTTACGACTTGCTGAATCACCTCCGGCGACCTCGAAGAGACGCGCCATGAAGCCCAGACCCGCCCGGCGCATGTACTCCTTTCCTACACACGTGTACAGGATGGGGTTAATGCAGCTGCTGACAAAGGCCACTGCAGCAGCGAAGGGTCTCATCAACATCCGGATATCACGTCTGAGAGGATGGAGGGAGGAAAGTTTAGCTTGTTAGCTTCATATTGATATAGATGTTTGTTCTATGAATTGTAATGGTGTCGATACGATCATCCATTTCGTCATATTTCTTCTAGTGAATTTACAGAACATGATGAGCTGAATTTGTTTAAACTTGTCTTTCTAGGAGCGAGTCATTAATCATTTTGGAATGAGTGCCAGAGAAAGGGAAGGAAAAGGAAGGAATCATGTACAATGTAAAAGTAAAAGCTGTTCATGTTGATTTAAAATGATAAACTAGCTCCTGAGTAGCGCAACAGAAAAGCGTTTGTGAGGTTGAATCTGGAACATTGGCACAACCATCCATGTTTAGAGTGCAAATTTGGCTGTGCTCTCTGGGAGGGAGGGGCATACTCTCTCCCTTGTCAATCACAGTGACACTAGCCAATCATGGGAGTCTGTGAGCTTGTGTATGCGAAAGAGGGCAGATAGCACTTGTTACATTTGTGACAATGTGGTTAGCATATGTGGTTAGTAGCTGGCTGCTGGATGGGAATTTGTAGGTGACCAATTTTGGGGGTTGGGGCGATGGAAGATAACCTAAACTCATCAGAACTACAAAAAAAACAAAAATTGAACACAGAATGATAAAGTAGATTAAATTGAATCAATACATGTATTTATGTGCGAGTGCAGCTTACATATTTCCGTTTTTGCTCTGAGGCAACTTTTCAGTCACCTGTGGATAGAGAGATTTAGAACAGGTTTTATTTTTTAGGGTTAAGATTTTTTTCAGTCCCGATAAAATCAGAATGAATTCACTTCATCAGAAACAATGGAATCCAAACACACACACACACACACACACACACCTGCAGCATGTTGACGAGATGGTACGGCAGCCAAAAGAGTGCGAAGGTGACCACGATGATCAGAATGAGTTTCTCGCTGCGAATGCGTCTCTGAAAGCGCGTGCGGCGAATCCTGAGAAGAACCCGTATATAACTGACCAGAATCAAGCTGTAGGGCAGCAAGAAGCCCAGGACCGTCTCCATAGAGTACTGCATCACCGCCTTAAACACACACACACACACACACACACACACACACACACACACACACACACACTCATTTAATGAAATGTGAAGCTTAAAGCTGCATAAAGTTCTAGAAAAATAGTTGCATGATGTAATGCATCAGAGGTCAAATTATGAACAATTCCTAATGAACTAATAGAGCATTTTGTTGGCAAATATACATCTTAAATAAATTTTAAAGAATCAAAAATCCTAACAAGAGTATTTAATAAAATGTTTACTAAAGGAGTAGCGTTTCCAAGTAGCTAACCAATGCTTTGTGGTATTGTTTCTATAGAAGTTTATTAAATATTTATGGAAGGAGTCTCTAGCGTTTTGTAACAGTCAGTAAATTTTTATATGCAGGTACGTTTTCAGGACAGAGGAGGTTAAGTTGTGAGGTTTCTTGGTCACATGACAGACTTTGTTTATTTTTTCGTGTTATGGCTGCTGTAACGTAAGTGATAACCGGGCAAACGAATTGAAAGTAAAGACATGCTGTGTCAAATTAATAAACAGTTGTCGGCGTTGATGTAAGAGGATATGCTGTTACAGTAAAATAATCACCTTCAGAGTGGTAACAGTAACTGCGCTCCACTACATCATTGATTATTTTCCTATAACGGCACATTATGTCGTGTTTAATCACATACTAATGTAACATTTTACTTAAGTTAGAAATTGAAACTGTTCCATTTTCTTTTCGTATATTTTTTAAAATGAAGATGTTAGCTCACATATTTGTGCTCTCTGTGTATACAGTCACACAAAGTTGAGTTGTTTATGGGTGTGACATCTCTAAACACCAAAACGGGCACAGCCAGAGCCAAAGCCAGGATCCAGATCACCAAAAGAGTCCGGTTTATAGTCTTGCGCATGCTGAAGGCGCCGAGATGCTGCGGCCACACCACGGCCACCAGTCTGTGCAGGCTCATCAGCGTGATCAGGAAGATGGAGGCGTACATGTTGGCGCAGCAGAAGTAATACAGGACCTTGCACATGGCCATTCCGAAGATCCAGGTCCGCTGGAAGAGGTACATGATGAAGAACGGCGAGAGCAGCATGAGCATGCCGTCAGCACAGGCCAGGTTGAGAATAAGCATGGTGGTGACCGAGCGGCGTTGCATTCGCGCCATGATGCTCCAGATGACGAAGATGTTGCCAGGAACGCCGATGAGGAAGGCGAAGGTTAGGATCAGAGCTCCTGTTCTGGTTCCGCTGATGCTGCTTAGGATGGTTGAGTTGGAGGACGAGGCAGTGGGCGTGGGGTCAGAGATGAGTGAAGAGGAACTGGGTCCTGGCATGGCCATGATGATGATGATGATGATGATGATGATCTGGAAAAAGAAACACATGATAACATGTCTCACAGCTGTTTAATGTGTTTCACAGATTAATCATTGCTAATCCCTACTCATTGGCTAGTTCTCCAACAGCTAGCACTAATACAACAACAACAACAACAACAACAACAATAATAATAATAATAATAATAAATTCAAAAATATGCAAAAATATGGAAAAATATAATAAGCATACAACATAAAACTTTATATTAATTATTATTTAAAAAAAAAAAACAGTGATGTGGAGCCTGATGGATGTTTATTGGTGCGTTCTGGATCTTTGGTGGATCTCTGGATCTTTGGTTCATGCATGAAATAAGGAGAAGTTAAAAACTAGATTATCTTAAGACATGATTTAGAGCATGGTTTGTCAACCACACATGATTCCTTCGAGACACTGAAGCTAACTGACTTCATTTAGCTAGCAAGTTCAATGATCCAGCACCAGCTAAACATACTTTTGATCGTAAAACGTTACGTTGAGAGACGTTTTTTAGGTTAGCATGGTACAGAATTTCAGATACACCACAGACACTACAGGGACGTCAGAACTAGTAGTGCGTAAAATGGTTGTAGATGAAAGATTTATGGCACGTTTCACCATCACCAGCCGATCAGAAACACGAGCTGATGTAAACATGATCGAGGTGCAGGCAACGGATTAGCGGTTAGCAGTCTGTCATTCTCTAATATTTACTTCAAGCAAGGTCTGTCTCTCTAGGTGGGCTTCATGACATGATTCCATTAGTTCCATTAAATCCCAATTAAAACCCACATTTTATTACTTAAAAGCCATCATCACAGACCACCAGCTTCCTGTAGAGCCAATAAATCAATCTAAATACCCTTCTGGAGTTACTCTTGGCACGCTTTTAGGACTGTTTACTGTACACTGTAATATCAAGCCATATTTAAAAACAAAATGCCATTAATGACCACATCAAAACTCAAGAAACCTCTAAGAGCATGTGGAAAGTGTCAAAATTCCCAAAAGCATAGATGTGTGTCAAAATCTTGCTCAAGTAAAAGTGGAAGTATCCAGCCAACAAATGTACACAAGTGAAAGTCACAGAAAAGTGAGTTTTAACTGTAGTCAAGTGTTGAAAAGTAAAAAGTGAATGTTTTTAACTGATGAAATTATGCAATGTCGTGTTTTCATGTGCAAACTTGAACTGTAAGAAGATGATTTTTGTTTTTAAGTAGCTACACTACCTCGTTTTGCCTGAAAACATCATTCAATCTCTTTAAGTTTGCTGCTTAAACGCATGATTAATGCTACGTAGCTTGCTAATGAATTAATAAGAAGTAAAGTATCATGTGAATAACTAATATTTACCATGACCCAGTGTAGAATTTGAGCTAATTTATGGAACTGGAATTGATGCTAGTCTAATCTGACATTAGCAAAAGAAAACAGGCTAGAAGCCAGTTAATATTAGCAAATTAGTGAAAGTTACCTCAACATGCAGTAAGATTATGATGTCTAGAAAGGCAAAGGAGACACCTCATTGTATCTGAGGTAGGGCCAGAGGCTCTCATCCTCACATTCAACACTGCAGTCTGCTAGCTTATGCATACCCAAACGCACACGGCTAGCTAGAGCACTAGCTACATCATGTAGCATGAGAATGTCTAATTTGGTCTGAAGTTATGAAGTATTTATGAATTGCCTTAGATGGTGTCAGCATTAAGGCTTGGTACTGCCAGTGTTCCTTTTAGAGCAAAAAACAAAACCCACAA
The DNA here is from genome assembly GCA_037577455.1 of Pangasius macronema. NCBI lineage: Eukaryota > Metazoa > Chordata > Actinopteri > Siluriformes > Pangasiidae > Pangasius > Pangasius macronema. The sequence goes on from CM074972.1 coordinate 5,590,766, forward strand.
ACGTGTCCTACATTACCTCGGCACGTCATAAAAACACTATACAGACCACCAATTAGGTCAAAGCCAACAGTGTGGCAACGCAACCAGGCCTATGTGATATAACAAGAAAAATCTTGTAAATAGGTCACGACCGCTATGATGCATGCCATACGTCTTGCCCGGAGCAGTTATTACATGTGTCAGATGTACCAATGAAGCAAGAGCAGAGATACGATCAGATCTGGAAATCTTCTTTTACAAAGAACAACACTAATGTGAAGACTGCAATTTGAAACTCACCACAAAGTGCACTTTTTAAAAATTTTTTGATGATTTGTTCAATCATGTCAAATAGACGTTTTTTTTTTTAATAGTGTTTGTTTCTGGCTTCCAGATGGCCATCAAGACTGGTGCTACGAGACTAGCTTTTAGCACAAAGATATCCTTTTTTCCATGTTCCTATAGTGTCATAAAGCATATAAACATCTGTATTTGATATCACCTGCCATTCGAAAAGCACTTAAAAGTGTTGGATAATGCTGAACTGGTGGCTACACACTCCCTTGTACAGCATGCTGGTGCTGTTTTAACCTCATAGCAGCAGTGCAGTTATATATGTTATACTGTATTTAGGAATATTAGAAATATGTATTTAGGAATACCTGGAATATTGGGTATGTTTGTTTTAATGTAAGTTTTTTTTTACTTTTTTGTTTGTTTTTGGTAATAGCTAAAATTTCCTTTCTAAATACTCAACACAATACAGAAATAAACCTGTTACGAGACTTTTTTCTATTATTGGTCAAGGATGCCTCTGTTGTGTTCACCCAATGTGTTCATCTTGGATAATGATTTCCTGGAGATAGAACATTTCATTTTTACGTCAAAAAATTTGCAAAACTTGATAATCGTGGGTGCCTGTGAAACCATGTATGCAGAAGAGGGTAGATAGCGCTTTCCTCCGAGTGTGTTACACTGTCCTGTGATGCAGCATGGGCAGCAGTTCGGGAAAGATGTGGTTGGTTGGCTTCATGTGTCTCGGAGGAAGTGTGTTAGCCTTCATTCTCCTTGCTGTCGTGTAACAGGAGAGCTAGCTTTTGACCAAATGTTTCTGTGTACTTGTATATCCAAGACGCAGTGCATGCATGAGTGATTAGGTTTAATTATATATCTATTAAATACGACTATTGTTATAAAATAAAGTGCTACTGTTCTTTTATCATAAAAAATCCATTAGCCGTCATGTTCCGCTATTGGCAAAGGCGATAAGGGCTTCCAAAACAGCAGGTCAATTATGAGATTGATTTACTTTATGGTGTACAAAAGTGCCCGTTCAATCTAATGGGTGCATCTACAAGATTATATCAACCAGATGTGGCCAAAAGCCACAGTGTCGCAACTGCGGAATATGTGAGAGATAAAAAGCAGACCAAAGCCATAAGTGGTAGAGGAAAAAAAATATAGCTGAGATTAAAAAATGGAGTGGTCTGGTAGAAGAGGGGAAAAAGTTCTCAGGGAAGATAAAAGAAGCAGAGCGAAGGTTTGTGTAGAGTGTGGTTAGGAAATGAGTCAACACCGGTGTCTGGAGAACACACAGTACTTGTGTTTGAAACAAGCATGAGTGCATACACACACACACACACACACACACACACACNAGTGAGGAACTTATAATAAAACTTTGAATGGTTTTTAGTCATTATCAGGTACACAAGAAGGCTCTACCTGTAATACAGTCTTTAAAAAAATTAGTATTAGCTAATATTAAAAATTAATATTAGCAGCATTGTTTATTTAACAGTACAGCAACTACGTAGTGTTTAATTTTGAAAAAAAAAAGTAGTAACTTCCTGCTCAAACACTGTGAAACATGATCTTAGCACACTTAGCAAGTGAAACTATCTTGAATATTGTGAGATATATCTAGCGATTACATTAAACCTATTATGATTATTCAATCGATTACTAATTTGAAGCTTGAAAATAGTCTTAGTCTAAGTAGGGATGTAACAATGAACTCCGGCCATGATTCGATTTGATTCATGACACTGGCTTCACAATTCGATTTGATTCGATATTTTAACAAAATTTGTTCAATTGAAGAAAACTTACGACAAGAAAGACTCCTTTTTTTAGGTTTTATAATGTAAACAAAATATACTACAGGTTCACCATATCTTAAAAATAAATAAATACATTTATAAACTTGCCAAAAATTTGATTGAATAAACAAAAGGGGACTTTTGATCCACTGAAACATAATTAGCTCTGTGGCAGAAATAGAGCTCCAAAGTCGGCTAAAATGCCATCCTTCCATGGCCTTTGGTGTTGTTTGAAAGCTACTTAAGAGCTCTTTTTAACTGTTATAAAGTTATCGTGTGACTGTACAACGTATAATGCTTGTTCGTGGTTGCAATCCGAAGCTATCATTCTATAGGACTTCAAGTGCAGATCTCACAGACTCGCCACAAATGAATTTGATCATGTGACCATATTCGAACATTACATGAATGTAGATTATTGTAGACATTATATTGTATATTGTTTTGAGTATTGTTACATATTTGTTCCCTGAAATCACAGACACCTTTTTGTCAAATATGGATATTATGTTACTTTTTAATCATTTAGTGGTATATAAACCTGATATTTATCACATTAGTTATTATGTACTGATAAATTCAACTTGCAAAGTATATACCTAGTGTTACTTACTCATAAGTTGCACCTTATTAAGTATTTATTTCCAAGCCATTATGCAATGTAGCAACAATTTATTTTTAGATGTATAACATTTAGTTATATAACAGAGATTGATGTTACTTAACTTGCAGTTACGTAACATTGCGAAATCTTTTTCTGCAAACCTTATATAAAGGTCATGCAAGTTGTGACAGTGACAGTTTATATTTCAGGAATGTGACAAAGAAACATGTAGGATGTTGATATCAAATTCAGTGTCTTGAATTAGCGTAAGTGTTGAAATCACTCTGGATCACATTATAATCAAATTGACATGAGTCATGTCTTGAGCGTTTTCTTGGAAAGGCATCTCAAAACGAAAATTCTGTAATTACTATAGAACTGCTAAAACTCCTAAGATGTTACCTTGTTATAAAGAGCGCATTAGTATAAACCTGTGATCCCTCTTCTATCAGTGACTTAATACTGAAATCCAATTTTTCATCTTGACGACTTGATCCTGCACCTACATGTCATTCTGTCACTCTATCTCACATCTCATAAACATAATCTGTAGCTTCTGCTTTTCTCCCTTTATCACTTGAAACTGTGGCAGTAACTCCAGTCCTTACAAAACCTAACTTAGACCATACTGCTCTTTCTCATTTTTGCCCTAACTCTAAATTACCATTCATTTCCAAAATACTGGAAAGTATTGTTAGCTTCCAGCTACAAACTTTCCTTGTTCAAAATAATCTCTTTGACCCCTTTCAGTTTGGCTTTTGTCCACTCTGCAGTACTGAAACTGCCCTCGTAAGGGTTGTCAGTGAATTACTACGCTGTGATGACTCTGGTTCTCTTTCTATTCTTCTGTTACTTAATATTAGTTCTGCTTTCATGCTTTCATGACTGTCTGTCATGACTTACTTCTCTTCTTCATACCTCATGGATAGACAGATTTACATTTCAATACAGGATTTTCAGTGGCTTACTGTTTCCCTGAAATCAGGTGTCCCTCAGGGAGTGGTTCTCGGACCTCCACTGAGATCCAATTATTATTGAAAGATTAACACTTCCCAAAGATATTCTTTGTGACTGCAAAATACAAAAGTACTATAAAAATGTAGTCATCATCATTGATCCCTCCCTCAATTTTGAAGCTCATGTTAACTCCATCTCTAAAATTGCATTCTTTTCACTTTTTTCGCATTGCTCGCCTTCATCCCTTGATTAGTCTCAAAGATGCTGAAACACAGGTTCATTCATTTATATCCTCATGTCTTGATTACTGCGATGCCCTCTTCATTGGTTTACCAGCTAACTCTCTAGCTAGGACACAATACATTCAAAATTCTGCTGCTAGAATTCTTATAAATACCAAGTTCACATTACTCCAATCCTCTTTGAACTTCACTGGTTGCTGGTTTTGTTTCACATTAAACGTAAGACCTGAAATTCACTCCCTCTGACTCTTCACAGCATCACTTCTATCTCTCAGTTTAAATCTCAACTTAAAACGTATTTGTTTTCCCAGTGTTATTTGTCTGAATGTGTTGCTATGTATTTGCTCTGAATGATTGTACTATCTGAATGGTGATTTTCATTTTTGTGTGTTTGTCCCTGACTGTTCATTGTTTCTGTATTGTTGTGTCACTAATGTAAAGCGTCCTTGAGCTCTGGAAAGGCCCTATATATAAATTAAACATATTATTATTATTATTATTATTATTATTATTATTATTATTATTATTTGCTTCGCAGTCAGAGCTCCTGCTATATACAATTAATCAACCCCTTCTGACCAATCAGAGACAAGAATTCATCAGTGAAGAATTTGAATTTGGGAGGTTTGATTTAATTTCTAAAGCAGCTTTACAGAATTCTGGGTTACAGAAGGGGTTCACAAACGTAGACTTCGGTGGTACAGGTGAAATTAATGACGACAAACAAAAGTCTTGAGGCTATTAGCATCTGTACTTTGGCTTCCCGTGAAA
>CM074972.1:5601683-5613306 GCA_037577455.1 Pangasius macronema
GATAGGGATAGGTGGAGAGTGATGATTCGCTGTGGCGACCCCTGAAGGGAAAAGCCGAAAGAAGAAGAAGATATTTATTGCAGACTTAAATTTGTTTTATACATATTTACACAATGTATTATAAATTTTATATTATTTATAATAATCATCATCATTTATAATCACCATTATCATCGTCAATATAATACTTTTATTTAAAAATATAAAAGCTATATATTATAATTTTTATATTTATATCATAATAAACACTGTAATAATTAGAATCAATTAATTATTATTAAATAATAATAATAATAATAATAATAATAATAATAATAATAATAAGGAAGTACGGACATAAAACTTTAGTGCGGGCGATCCTGAGGGGAGTTGCTTGTTAGCTTAGCAACAAACGGCTAGTGGAACAACACCAGGTAACAACAGCATCAGGTATGTTGTCAGTTCATTCATTCTGTCTGTAATAAACTGTAACGTGGTGAATTTGTTAAATATCTATCTAATTAACTAAAATAAAATGTATGTTTATTCCAGAATCCGCCATTTTGTGTGATTTGTTTTGAAGGTTCTCAGAAGTTAGCTTGTTAGCCGCGAAGCTAAGCCTCCTGTCAGTCCCTGTGCTGTGTGACGGCAAGCCGGGACATCACATGTACGTCAGCTGTATCGCGAGAAAAAGAGAAAAAATTGTATTTTCTGATCATAACTCTGTTTATCTCGTTTGTCTAAATTAGTAAACGTCAGCACAGCTACGCTCAGATACAGATCTGTCGCTTACCCCGAGGCTGTATCCTAAATAGCTCTGTGCACCCTATACAAGTGCACTATATCCAGTGTGTAGAGTACGGGCTCGCGCACTCTATCTAGCGCACTACGCATTCGGGGGCTGTATTTGAGACGCGCCCGTGTTCGTATACTAGTGTAAGCAGTTTTATATATGAATATTAAAGTATTAAGCGTCTTAAATACTGTGAAATCTTTAAGGAGTGCTTATTTAGTAGGATAGTATGCATAAAGAGAGATTAAGTGGTCATTTAAGATCATACAACTTTCAGGAAGACTATTAAATGAAGATTATTAGCACATGAATGTTTATTTGTGTGATTTTTTTCCTCTGAGTCATCATAAGCAGTTATTTTTATTGGTTATTATGTATGTTTTTCCAGCCATCAGTCAGTGGAGAGGAGCGCTCCTCGGGACGCATGTCTTCTTTGGGGAGCTAACGTGAAAATCACCGGCCGGTACCTCGACCGTGTGTCAGACGACCTGAATGAAGACGCTTTGGCTCAGATCACCGAAGCCAAGAGACCGGTCTTCATCTTCGAGTGGCTTCGTTTCCTCAACAAGGTCCTCGTAGCCGCCAACAAGGTACCACCAGATACTTCATCGTTTTTATCCGTTTATAGTTGTGGAACTTCTCTTACTTACCTTACAACAGCTATAAAGATACTTTCCTGTATCAGAAAGCACTGGCACTGGAGACTCCTTACATAAATGTTACACAAACGTCTCCTAAATTAGCTGTTAATATAGAAACGATAATGTGTCTAATACTTCCGTGTCTTTAGCGGTTTGACATTTACCAGCATCGACCCGTACTCCGTCTTATAAAAACACAGATTATATGCAGGACAGGATAGCAGCGAGACGAAGTTGCTGCTCATATCACATACCGAGATTTCTGTTTAATGTTCTATGAGCTCTTCCTGTACTTACGCAGCAGCAGCATAAAGAGCGTGAAGAAGCTTAATGTCTCGAAGCATGCTCACTTAATAGTTTAAACAGTTACGTTAATCAGAAAGAAGCGTTATGGCGCACATGTCAAACATCGCTTCAAACAAGCATCGCTTCATTCGTCCCACGTGAACTTGGAAAAAATAATAGTGAAACGTCCCGTAGTACCCGACTGCTCAACATTTTCACACTGTCCTGAGTTCACGGCACATCCTCAGCGTAGCGTCTGTGGGGTACTTAGTGTAAACTCGGGTTAAAGTCAGTGCCAGTGTGCTGCGCTTGATGTACGTCACACTCACGTCTCAGATGATTCGGGGCGTTTGTTTCGGAACCCGGTGCGTTTTCAAAACAATCGGTCCTCCACCACCTGAACTCGGTAGCTTTGGAACGAACTCTGGAGGAGGAAGCAATCCGACCCAGTGGACCAACGAACCACCCTGTATAGCAATGCATGATGGGAAGTGCGTTACGTAAATAGCGTGTTTGTTCTGCTAACGGCTCGCAGCATGAATAGCAGTTTAAGAACCTGGTTTCTGCTCCAATTTACCGTAATTTAAACCAGACTACTTGTATATTGTTGGCGTACACTATGCCTAATTTTGCTTCTTGGACTCCATTCTCCGCTACATCCAATAGGAAGCCAAAAAATTATTGCCTGATCTTTTGACATGTGAGTCTAAAATAAATTGTTCTTGAGCAGGTCGATGTGAAGGAAAAGCAGAAAAAGCTGGTGGAGCAGCTCACCGGTTTAATCAGCAGCAACCCTGGACCTCCGACGAGGAAGCTGCTAGCTAAAAACCTGGCCACGCTGTACAGCATCGGCGACACGTTCACCGTCTTCCAGACCCTGGACAAGTGCAATGATATTATCAAGAACAAAGACGACACTCCGGCCTACCTGCCCACCAAACTGTGAGTTTTCCGTCACATGACATCACATCGCTGACGCGTTCACTTTTACCGCGTTTTATACAGAGACTTCAATTCAATTCAGTTTTATTTTCTTTGTATAATAGCACTTTTAACAATGGACATAGTCACAAAGCTGCTTTACAGAAATAAATAGATTTAGATTAAATGAAACCAAAATAAACTGTAAATGTGTGAATTTTCCCTAACGAACAACCCAGAGGAGACGGTGGCAAGGAAAAACTCCCTGAGAGGACATGAGAGAGGAGCAGACTCAAAAGGGAACCCATCCTTTCTGCATAATGAGTAATATTTTCGTCAGGAAAAGGACACACACACACACACACACACACACACACACACACACACACAATTTGGTTTCGTTCAGGGCTGCGGTGGCGTGTGTCGGCGCGTTTTACGAGAGAATGGGCCGCATGCTGGGCAGCTCTTTCCCCGAAACCATCAACAACCTCCTGAAAGCCCTAAAGAACGCCGAGGTAAAGTGAAAACCGCACGCCGCCACGAACCACTCGTCAGAGCTTCTAATCGGAATTTCTTCCTCCTGACGAGTTTCATACACCACCCGGAAAAATATCTGGAAAATCTGCAAAATGATGTGCAAAATGTTTTGGCTCGCATTTGACAAGAAACTAACAAATGTTTAAAAAAAAAGTACAAATTATAATAATAATAATAATATTAACAACTTTTTTGCTCAAGGTCACCTGATCTGTACACAACAGATTTTTTGTTTGTTTGCAAGTGATTCAGTCTTGTGGATCGAGTCAGTCAGGTGAACGGTTCAGTGCTGGTTACTGAGTCATTCCTGTGGTTCAGCTGCCGGTGATGGGAATTTTATTCCTAAACCTCAAAACTGAGAAACTCAAGGCAGACCAATGATTTCTGCTCCGTAATCATGATGAAACGGGTTTTCCGTCTGTCTTTGTTGTATGTTTATCTGCTAAACGACTCTGTGAATCTGACTCGAAGTGAGTCTGTTGAGAAACGACTCCTCGGACAGATAAGTGTTGTGCTGCGTGTGTGTAGTTAGTGTGATGTGTGTAGTTAGTGTGACGTGTGTGTTTGGCTGTGTGTCACACAACGTCAGCGTCCCAGCTCCACTCTAGGAGGACTCGGACGTCTTCCACGACTCGCCAGAGCCTCGACGTCGGCCCTCCTGCCACAGGGACATCTATAAAAACGCCCGCTCTCTCCTCACAGACAGGTCCATGGCTGTGCGCTGCGCCGTGGCGAAGGTCAGGACTCGCCCTTCACTCCGTCAGCGTTTCTTTACTTAGCCTCTTTCTCCATTCAAGTGTTCTTCCAGTGAAGGGAAAAAAATCACACTTCTAAAAAATAAATAAATAAATAAAGTCACTGAATTCAACGCAGTGATTTAGACACATTTCTGTACATCAGCAATTTAAATGGTTTAAAATGGACAGAGTAATTATATGATGGATGGATGGATGATAGATAGGATGGATGATAGAGGGATGGATGGATAGATCAAAGTTCTAAGGCAATGGAATAGATAGAAGGATGGACAAAGGATAGATAGATTGGTAGGTAGATAGATTCTATCACACTCTCTCACTCTCTTTCTCTCTCTGTCTCTCTCCCCGGCTCTCTCTCTCTCTCTGTGTCTTTCTCTCTCTCCCTCTCATACTTTCTCTTTCTCTCTGTTTCTCTCTGTTTCTCTCTCTCTCTCTCTCTCTCTCTCTCCCCGGCTCTCTCTCTCACTGTTTTTCTCTCACTCTCTGTGTCTTTCTCTCTCTCCCTCTCATACTTTCTCTTTCTCCCTTTCTCTCTTTCTCCCTTCTCTCTCTCTCTCTCTCTCTGTAGTGTTTGTTGGAGCTGCAGAACGAGGCCGTGTTCATGTGGACGGCGGAGCTGGAGAACGTGGCCACGCTGTGTTTTAAAGCTCTCGAGGGTTCCACGTACGGCGTGCGTGTGGCCGTGTCCAAGCTGCTGGGGACCGTCATGGCCACGGCACTCATGCCCAAACAGGCTGCAGGTCATCATCAGCATCATCACCTCGGCTTTCTGCCTCATTTCCAGCACTGGAGTGTCGTTCAGTTATCAGAAAATAATGTAGAATAATCTGCTGCTAGGTCTGTTTTTTTTTCATCTTTTCTTTTTTTCTTTTTTTTTGTGTGTCAGTTATGAGACAGAACGTGAAGCGCGCTACACTGGACGAGGTCCTCGAGCTGATGGCCACGGGCTTCCTGCGTGGCGGATCCGGCTTCCTGAAGAGCGGCGGAGAGATGCTGAAAGGAGGCGGGTCCGTCAGCAGGGAGGTGCGCGTAGGAGTCACTGAGGTGAGACAGACGGAAATCGCTACTCAGGGGTAAAACACGTGCTCACGTGCACGAGCCGTGTCACTTCAGTCAGCAGCACACACATTCAGGAATTGAAAAATACGTCACATCGTATTCTGCAGAAGTGTTTGCTGTGAAACTGTGTTGTGTGTGTTTCTGCATCTGTCCCGCAGGCGTACGTGGTGTTCGTGACGGTGCTGGGCGGTCAGTGGCTGGAGCGTAACTTCGCCACCTTCCTGAGCCACCTGCTGGAGCTGGTCGCTCACCCGCGCGCCACGCAGAGCCACGTGGAGGCGGTGTACTCGCGCCGCTGCGTCTCTTTCGCCCTGCGCGCCACGCTCGGCGCCCTGCTGGGCGAAAAGGCTCAGATCGCCGCCGCTAAGGACATCTGCCAAGCCATCAGCAAGCAGATGAGGGCAGTGGGTAAGGAGCAAAATGGGGGGGAAATGTCCAGGTTCAGAGCACTGCAGAGTAAGTACTATAGTTTTGTGTTTTGTTTTTGTTCTTTGTGTGTCTCTCTCTTTTTGTTTGAGGTGATTGAGGTGGTTTGGATGTTTTTTTTTTTTTTTTCCCTTTTTATTGGCTTTGCTTTTCCAGTCTTTTATAAACAGCTCATGTTATGCTGTCACCATTATACACACACACACACACACACACACACACACACACACACACACACACACACTGGTGTATCCACTGGTGTTCCACAGGCTCAGGCAAGCAGCAAAATGATACTTCCTCGACAAGGCAACGTGATGGAATTATAGATAACGTGTATTTTTTCTGATTTAAATTGGTGCAAAGGTGGAAAACCGAGTAAAATTTGTGGATTTGTGGTTTTTGGTGGTTTTTGGTGGTTAAATGAAGAATTTCTTGCTGCATGTCATCACTTAAAGCCAGCGATGTGTTGAAAAGAAGATTCCTGACTGAACCTGAAATTCAGGACACGGGTAGGACAGGAATGGAACGAAACAATAAAACCAAAAACGTAATAAAAATATTTAATAAAAACAAGTAAAATAAAAACCAAATAACAACCAGAACAAAGCCAAATACAACAAAAACAAAACAAAACATAAAGTAAACCAAAATAAAACAGAAAGAAAATCAAATAAAAACAAAACATAAAGTAAACCAAAATAAAATGGAAAGAAAATTAAATAAAAAAAAAAAACCCAAAATAAAACAGAAAGAAAACCAAATAAAATAAAGGCAAATAAAAACCATATAAAATAAAAACAAAATCAGAAATTAATCAAAACAAAAGTTAATAAATAACAAAACAAAGCAAAACGAAAAAATTAAATAAAAATAGGTTTAACATCAATTTTTGGTTTTAGATAGTAAATGTACATCTTATGATTAAAGTTATTTCATTAAAGTCCTATTGAATGACTAATAATAATTTAACAAAAAAAAAAGTATTAAAACGTTCACCAAATTTGACAATAATCTGACAGTAAATAACAGTTATATTATATAAAATTTTCTCAATGCATTATGTTAATTAATCTGTAAGGTGTATAATAAAGAATTTTGTCTGTTTTTAGTGTCAGTTTATGCTACTCATTTATTTTATCAACTAAAATTAATCAAATTAGTTCAAATAGAATTTACAGAATATTATACTTTATCTGTTCACTGTTGTGTAACCGTGGCGATTAAACCAGATCTCCTGGTAGCTGTAGAGTTTAACTCAGTTTGGACTGTAGCTTGTTTTCCTACATTATACATTATATTGAGTAATTATATAAAATTTCTCAGGTGATTAGATTTGGTCTAGCTTTTAAAAGCGTTTTTTTCCACATAATTAGCACGTGACAGCATTTCATCCAGCCCGATTTCACACCGAAACGAATCCCGACCCACGTGTGTACACGTTTAGCCACACTTTGCTTCTGCGGTTTACTTCCTCTTTGTTGTTTGAACACATTTTGCGTGATTTTTTCTGTTGGACTCTTACTCTGATTGCTTTGAGCTGAAAGATCAAACCTCTTTCTTTCACCTTACATTATTCTACCCTTCACTGGCTTTGCAACAAATATATAAAATATAGGCTAATTACAAACAATTTGTGTAAAGGGTAAGAAAAACACGTATGGCCATGTATGTGTGTATATAATGAACTATGAAGATGTTCATAACATGTTATAATGCATGTGTAATAAATCCTTTTAAACTGCAAATTTACGAAATTTCATATTTATAAATGCAACCGCTTCATAAGCATGAGCTTCATAGCATTCACAAAGACAGTGAATGGCCGAATAATCTAAACTGACTGGAGAGAAATTAAAACACTCTCTTGATTCATTTTAATACTTGATCATACATTTGCATAGAGACATTTATTCCAGACCTGGGAGGTTGAATCAAGGAGACTCAAAATCTCTCGTTTTTATTCTTCCCGTGCCGTGTGTTTGGGGTCACAGAGGCGGTGGTGAGCGACAGCAGCGGGGAGAATAAGGGCACCGCATCCGACGTCTCTGCCAGTCAGCATGTGATGGTGTGTGCCCTTAAAGAGCTGGGCAGCCTGGTACAGAGTCTCAGTGCCACGGCCGCGCCCCTCATCCAGGAGCCTTCCATTGGTAAGAAAGATATGTTATTGAGAGAGAGCTGTGAGTCAGTCTGGAAATCCTGTCATCGTTATTCACAGCATTACCACTAAAATATGATTAACAGGATTTCCAGACTGCCTAGAAATCAGAGCTGTGTTTTTTATCACGTCATATGCTTTACTTCACCGTAGTTGTGTAACCTTACACTCTGACTCGCAATACTGGCTTCACAATTCGATTCGCAGAATATTTTGAACAAAATTTTAATGAAGAAAGATTATGACTGAAAAGACTACTTTTTTATTTATGTACAATAAACAGTGCAAAGTCTTTGTCCCGGGAAAATGATCGATTGATACAATGAGCTCCGTGGGAGCGCTTGAGGCATCATTTTAGAGCTCCAAAGTTGGCTAAAATGCCCCTCTTCCACAGCCTTTGTCTATGGGCAGTGTAGATTGCAGCAGTGTGGGGCCGGTGTCGTTTGAAAGTTAATGAAGAGCTCTTTAAGCTTTTTAACTGTTATACCATAACACAACCATGTATGTAATGCGTGCCGTTATTGTGATCCGGCGGATTAGATAAGATTAATTTATTTTTCCAAGATTATGTCTTGAACAGATAGATGGGTTTGATATTTAAATACATCTTTTACTCCTTTAAGCCATTCCCACCACATGTACGTGAAATTCCTCCCACGGGACCTACGTTGGCCCATAGATTGTCTATAAAACCAGACCACAAAGGTCTATCAGAATATATATTTATTATATTAGACTTACATAGTGATGAATGTGCGAAGATCTTTGTGCTTTTTTCACTATGCAAGTCTAAAATAATAAACGTACATTTTAATAGACCTTTGTGTTCTGGTTTCGTTCAGTGTGCGGACAGCTTCTGCCTTGGATTTTGAACATTTTCTTACTTCATACACCTGAGGACATGATTGTCTCATTTGAGCTCAATATCATATCCTTTCTTTTTCAATAGAGTGTCTATAAAATGACTGACACGAGGTGCAGCCAAACAGAAACAAAGACCGGAAGTTTGTTTTCCAGCACAGCTGAAGATGCGTCCTGTAATTAGAGATATCTAATTTTAAATTTCATACTTTAGGAAGTAACAATGGTTCTGTGCATATCTTTGCCAAGTTTTGACATAAAATCCTAGGGAGAAAAAAGCTAATCCATATATTTTCTCAGAAGAGTCACTTGAACAATCAGATTTAGTAATATTAGTCACCTTTTGACGAGAAAGATCTCGTAGTGACTTGCATAGTGAAGCTTTTGTGCAAGCAAGTCATTTGAAGCGAAAAAAAAAGTACATGACGTTCTTTAATAAATGAATAAATGTAATGCAGATTGTTGTTGTGTAAGAGGAATAAAAAGATTTCGACGTGCCGTGACGGTGTGGTAACAGTAACTCTGCGTCATCCCACCATGCTGTCCTTGATTTTTTTTCTTATAACAACATGACACTTTTTTTAATTCCTGAATAAAAAAAAGCTGTTGTTAAGTGAAACCCTGCATTACAGTTCGTAATTTACGCCGCAGGTCTGTTGGAGACGGTGATGTCGGTGCTCCTTCATCCCAGCATGGCGGCTCGTCTAGCAGCGGCCTGGTGCCTGCGCTGCGTTGCCGTGGCGCTGCCCAATCAGCTGACTCCGCTGCTGGATCGCTGCGCCGAGCGCATCAACGCCCTGAAGAGCTCGCCCGAAGCTGTGAGCGGGTACAGCTTCGCCATGGCCGCCCTGCTGGGGGCGGTGCACCAGTGTCCGCTGGGTATTCCTCACTCCAAGGGCAAGGTGTGTGTGTGTGTGTGTGTGTGTGTGTGTGTGTGTGCATTCATTTTTTCATTCATGTATTTATTCATTCCTGTGTTAAAGTGTAAAGTGTTGAGTTGTGGCCTATTATTTCAGATGGTGGTGAGTATAGCGGAGGATCTGCTGCGCTCTGCGGCCCAGAACAGCCGTCTCTCTCTGCACCGTACGCAAGCCGGCTGGCTGCTCCTGGGAGCGCTCATGACTTTAGGTAAACCTCACCGATCACCTGCTTCTCACGAGGAAGAAAAAATAAACATATTTACATACATTGTACATGTCAGTGCTGGTCTCTGGTCCTGTTATTTCATAGCGTTTACGTGTAAATGAATGACATTTAAGTGTCACAGCTTCAGCCTCTCTTTCTCTCTGTCTATCTGTCTCTCTTACTGTGTCTCTCGCTTTCATCCTCTTTATTGTTTCTCTCATTTATTTTTCTTTATTTAAAAATTTCTATTTTTCAATTTTTAATGATTCAGTAGAGAACTGTGATATCTAATCATCTGCTTCCAATCAGCTGTATCATAGCTGCTTTTGAAATACTGATCAGATTTAGTGAGGGACTGAGATCAGATTTAGTGAGGGACTGAGATCAGATTTAGTGAGGGACTGAGATCAGATTTACTGAGGGAATGAGATCAGATTTAGTGAGGGCATGAGATCAGATTTAGTGAGGGACTGAGATCAGATTTAGTGAGGGAATGAGATCAGATTTAGTGAGGGACTGAGATCAGATTTAGTGAGGGAATGAGATCAGATTTAGTGAGGGACTGAGATCAGATTTAGTGAGGGACTGAGATCAGATTTAGTGAGGGAATGAGATCAGATTTAGTGAGGGAATGAGATCAGATTTAGTGAGGGACTGAGATCAGATTTAGTGCGGGACTGAGATCAGATTTAGTGAGGGAATGAGATCAGATTTAGTGCGGGAATGAGATCAGATTTAGTGAGGGAATGAGATCAGATTTAGTGAGGGAATGAGATCAGATTTAGTGAGGGAATGAGATTGGGCCTGCTTTTGTATATTTTGTTTTGATAAAAGGACTTTATGATAATCAGATTATGATTCTAACAGTAAACACAATCTAAACACTGTATAAATGTTAATGTTAATAATGAATAGGAGCTACAGTAGGTTTACGCTGTATGCAGTTCATCTTTCTACTGGAAGTGTCATTCACATGTCCTTTAAATGCTGCTCTGTACCTGTAGTGATATTGTAGTTCAGAGTGTAACACTGTGCTTCTAAACTACCTCTTATTCACTCCTGTGTGTGCTCAGGTTCGTCGCTGGTGCGCTACCACCTGCCCAAGATGCTGCTGCTGTGGAGGAACGTGTTCCCTCGATCTCAGAAAGAGCTGGAAGCTGAGAAGGCCAGAGGAGACTCCTTCACCTGGCAGGTCACGCTGGAGGGCCGAGCTGGAGCACTCTGTGGTAATCACACACGAAAATTAGCTTTGGCTCTTACTAAAAATCCCGAAAGTGTTGTGAACATGCCTATTAAGTCATTAACTTTTTGGTTTTGGTGTTGCGGGTGAAACTCCAGACATTTTGTTGTACAGTAGTGAACACCACTCTGATATTTTCAACGCTAATGTTGCGTTCTGGATTCTGTTTGGTCAGAAGATGTTAATTAATTTTCAGAGCATCAAGAAATTCTTTACAGACAGAATAAAATAGTGATAACAGGAACTAACAATGTTACATGTAACTGTAAACGGCTAAAAACTATGATATGATTTCTCGCCTTTTCTTGTCAGCCATGCGGAGTTTCGTGGCTCACTGTCCCGAGCTTCTCACTGAGGACGTGATCCGGCGGCTCATGACTCCTATTGAATGCGCCATGACCATGATGGCTCAGTATGTGTTTTTTTGTACAAAAACTAACATTAGTCTAACGTTAACTAATGCCTCATGTTCACCATCATAAATCTGCATATCTGATTTTAGAATTTTAGAAATAAAAATTAGAGTTTAATGTATTGGGTGGTGAGTTGAGGTGTGGGTTCAGGGGGTATTTGTAGTGATTAAGGTGTGGGTTCGGGGGGTAGTTGTAGTGATTAAGGTTTGGGTTCAGGGGGTAGTTGTAGTGATTAAGGTTTGGGTTCAGGGGGTAGTTGTAGTGATTAAGGAGTGCGTTCAGGGGGTATTTGTAGTGATTAAGGTATGGGTGCAGGGGGTAGTTGTAGTGATTAAGATGTGGGTTCGGGGGGTAGTTGTAGTGATTAAAGGTGTGGGTTCGGGGGGTAGTGGTAGTGATATAAGGTGTGGGTGCAGGGGTAGTGGTCTTG
>CM074972.1:5613374-5629460 GCA_037577455.1 Pangasius macronema
GGGTAGTTGTAGTGATTAAGGTGTGGGTGCAGGGGGTAGTTGTAGTGATTAAGGTGTGGGTGCAGGGGGTAGTTGTAGTGATTAAGGTGTGGGTGCAGGGGGTAGTTGTAGTGATTAAGGTGTGGGTGCAGGGGGTAGTTGTAGTGATTAAGGTGTGGGTGCAGGGGGTAGTTGTACTGATGGGTCGCTCTATTTCCAGCGTTCCTGCGGTTATAAAGGTTCATGGAGCTCACCTGAAGGCCAGTGCAGCGATGGTACGCCTCCGACTCTACGACATCCTGGCCCTCCTTCCTCCCAAAACATACGAAGGCAAGTCCTACTCAGTGCAAATTCTCACCTTGCTCCTGAAGTGTGTGTCCGTTTCTGATGTGCACTGCTGTTTAATTTGGTGTTGGCTGTATGGAATTTAGACCCGTAAGTCTCCTGGGCTGTTTCATGTCCACTTGCGAATTAATTAGAGCATGCGGACGACAAGCTCTTTTCAGAATCGGGAACTTGTGGACGAAACCAAGCAAAATAAAACTGCCATATATCTCTCGTGCTCGCATAGCTTGCGGTTAAACTGTCGAGAGAAAATGAAGATGCTTCTCCGACGAGAACACCGCAGCTCAAAGCTGAAATGTTCGCCAGCGACTTGTTGGCGTATTGTCGAGGTGCTATCTCAAAACCTTTATCAAGACAAGATCAAGAGGCGAAATGAATCCGTCTCCAAATCCATAAACTTGTTTTGTTCCCTTTACTAGCTAAA
The DNA here is from genome assembly GCA_037577455.1 of Pangasius macronema. Classification (NCBI taxonomy): domain Eukaryota; kingdom Metazoa; phylum Chordata; class Actinopteri; order Siluriformes; family Pangasiidae; genus Pangasius; species Pangasius macronema. The sequence continues at coordinate 5,614,123 of CM074972.1, forward strand.
GTCATGAGACTGGACAGCACATTGGAGCTTTTACTTGAATGTATCGTTCGTCCACCCTGTACTTATATCGTTGTTGTTGCTCATGATGATCATCAGGCAGTTTCAGCGCTCTGCTGAGGGAGCTGGTAGCCGAGTTCACTCTGACGGATAATTCGTCCAACACGACCACGTCCCTGCTGCGTTCGCTCTGTCACTACGACGACAGCGTCCTCATGGGCTCCTGGCTGCAGGAGACGGATCACAAGTCCATCGAAGACCAGGTGAAAGAGTAATGTGTAACCCTAGGCTAATTGTGTCTAATCCTGGTTTACGTGCTTTAGGAGTATTCTGAGCTGTGTTATAAAGTGTTTTAATGCCTGTGTGTGTGTGTGTGTGTGTTTTATCAGTTGCAGCCTAACAGTGCCTCAGGCAGCGGCGCCCTGGAGCACGACCCCTCCTCTATCTATCTGCGCGTTCCTGTGGGCGAGGCCGTCCCCGGGCCGCTGCCCCTCGGAGTGTCAGTCATCGATGCGTCAGTGGCTCTTTTCGGTGTCGTCTTCCCCCACGTCTCCTTCAAACACAGGTGAAACGCCAAGAATTCCACCTTTTCCAGAAACCGCCCCCTAGTGGCAAGTCGTTATAGTGTCATCAGTCGCAGTCAGTGTCCGAACATCGGAACAGATAAAAGTTATTATTAGTGTATATTAGTATTAATGAGATTTATTTTAAAATACGTGTTTTCCACAAGTATGTCGTACATGTATAAATAAGTTAGCAAGTTACATGTACTGCAGTAACATCAGCTAGCTAGCTTAACACAGCCAAAACCACTGGTTGTGTTCACGCTAACGGATTGGCCAGGAGACTCCGGTAACTAAAATTCAGCCTTCCAGATTTAAAAAGTAATTTGTTCCTGGAGAATTCTCTGTCCTGGAGAATTTTTAACATCAATTAGTGCTCAGGTTTATGCATTAATACCCCGAAAATCAATACACTGAACATATATGGGTGTGCAGTAGACAAAAAGATACCACACATATTTAAAAATGCAGCCAAGTAAGGAACGTGAGTCTGATGATCTGTTTTTGTTGAAAACAAATCGTCTGATGTTTTTCAGGCTCCAGATGCTGGATCACTTTGCTGAGTGCATTAAACAGGCCAAAGGAGTGCGACAGCAAGCTGTGCAGCTCAACATCTTCACCGCAGTGCTCAGTGCCCTGAAGGTAATTCAGAATGAGGAGGGTTACAGGAACGCCAGTGTTGAAGTCGAGTCAGAGAGTTGAGTCGACTTAGAGAGTCGAATTGAGTCAGCTTACAGAGTTGATTCGTCGAGCTGAGTTAGAGGGTTGAGTCGAGTCAGAGATTCGAATTGAGTCAGCTTACAGAGTTGAGTCGTCGATCTGAGTTAGAGGGTTGAGTCGAGTCAGAGAGTCGAATTGAGTCAGCTTACAGAGTTGAGTCATTGAGCTGAGTTATAGAGTCGAGTCGACTTAGAGAGTCGAATTGAGTCAGCTTACAGAGTTGAGTCGTCGAGCTGAGTTAGAGGGTTGAGTCGAGTCAGAGCGTCGAATTGAGTCAGCTTACATATTTGAGTAGTTGAGCTGTGTTAGAGAGTCAGGCTGAGTTAGAGAGTCAGGCTGAGTTAGAGAGTCAGGCTGAGTTAGAGAGTCAGGCTGTGTTAGAGAGTCAGGCTGTGTTAGAGAGTCGAGTTGAGTTAGAGAGTCGTATTGAGTCGACTTAGAGAGTTAAGGAGTCGAGCTGAGTTAAAGGGTCGAGTTGAATCGACTTGGAGAGTCGAGTTGAGTCAACTTACAGAGTTGAAGACTCGAGCTGAGTTAGAGAGTCAAGTCAGAGAGTTGAGTCAACTTACAGAGTTGAGTAGTTGAGCTGTGTTAGAGAGTCAGGCTGTGTTAGAGAGTCAGGCTGTGTTAGAGAGTCGAGTTGAGTTAGAGAGTCGAGTTGAGTCGACTTAGAGAGTCGAGTTGAGTCAACTTACAGAGTTGAGCAGTCGAGCTGAGTTAGAGGGTTGATTTGAGTTAGAGACTCACATGACGACTGACTCGGCCTCTAAACCGTAGACATGAAATTTATGCCTTTTTTCCATGAACCGACTTCGCTTTCCTGCCATGAAAGAAGAACGCTCCAGACTTCAGACTTCAGACTTGAGACTTGAGACTGGCGTAAACCGACTTATGAACATCTCTTCTGGATGTGCCTGGAATATTAGATTTGCTAAAATGCTGCACTATAACTGACTCTTGGTTAGCTGTTAGTTTTTTCTATATTTCTGAGACGTTTATGGCACGTGTGTGCAGGGTCTGGCTGAGAATAAGAGTACGCTGGGCCCCGAGGAGGTGCGGAAGTCGGCCCTGGCCCTGGTGATGGGAGCTCTGGATAACCCGAACCCCATCCTGCGCTGTGCTGCGGGCGAAGCTTTGGGCCGCATGGCGCAGGTCGTCGGAGAGGCCACGTTCATTGCCAGCATGGCTCAGCACAGCTTCGACAAGTAAAAACCCCCAGCTACTGCTCTGGCCAAAGCTTACAGAGCAAACACTACTTGATTATGAATATAAACGTGTACAGAAAAGTTGTTGTGTGCGTTTTAAAAGCAGACGTTTTTCCGAACAGGCTGAAGTCTGCTCGAGACGTCGTCTCCAGAACGGGTCACTCTCTGGCTCTGGGTTGCCTGCACCGCTACGTGGGCGGCATCGGTTCGGGTCAGCACCTCAAGACCAGCGTCAGCATCCTGCTCGCCCTGGCGCAGGACGCCACCTCTCACGAGGTCCAGGTGAGAGATCGCAGCTCCAAAATGCAATCATGATATCAGATGAGAGATTCAAATCAACAGCTAGTTGGTTAGTTTATCTTCCTGAGACGTGAGAACAGAGTGTTAGAGCCTTCAGTAGCAAAAGATCTTCACGATTAGACAGTTTTGTTTAGCAAAGAATGATGGTTGGTCCATGTGTGTGTGTGTGTGTGTTACAGACATGGGCTCTGCACTCTCTGGCTCTGATCGTGGACTCGAGTGGCCCGATGTATCGGGGTTACGTGGAGCCGACTCTGTCTCTGGTGCTGACTCTGCTCCTCACCGTTCCCCCCTCACACACCGAGGTGCACCAGTGCCTGGGCCGCTGCCTCGGAGCCCTCATCACCACCGTCGGCCCTGAGCTCCAGGGTAAGCACCATGACGACCATGATATGCAAATAAAGTTTATACTCGTGTGAGGATGTCGAGCAGCTTTTTATTTATGAATTGATCAATTTGGGGGCAAATTATGATTTTTTTTTTGTGACCCCAAGCCTTTCTATTTTTGTATTTTCAGACTCATTTTTCATTTTCAGTAAAGTTTGTCCAATTTTATAGCTGAACTAATATATCCTAAACGAGAGTACATGTCAGGATAGCAAAAAATAATATAATATCATGTATACTCTTAATTTAAACGTGCCTTGTTTCATTTTGTAACGTTTCAAATTCCGTCTTAGTTAGAGCGGTATTCATAATGTTAATATGTAAAATAAATAAGCAAATAAAAGAGGAGAACGGGACTCCGCATGGGGGGCAGCTCCTAGTTTGGGAACCCAAAGCATGCCAGGAACATAAATAAATGCCCCCTGCCCCCCCCAACCCACCCACCACTTCTCCAGTGGTCTAGCTAATAAATTTGCTATGAAACAACAGGGTCACGTTCTGTTTTTTCACGCCAGAGTATCCTGTATCTCGGAATGTGTGTGATGAATGTGTCCGGCTAAAACCCGAAACTGAGTGTGGTGTCGCTGTGTTTCTTTGTGCGTAGGCAACAGTGTGACGATCTCGACCATCCGCTCGTCGTGTCTGGTCGGCTGCGCCATCATGCAGGATCACTCGGACTCGCTGGTGCAGGCGGCCGCCATCTCCTGCCTCCAGCAGCTGCACATGTTCGCACCGCGCCACGTCAACCTGTCCAGCCTGGTGCCCTGTCTCTGCGTAAGNGCATTAAGAATGAGGATTGCATTTGAGTTATCGTTTGTGTAAATATTTATTGTAAGTGTAATATATAAGGGTGTGTGTGTGTGTGTGTGTGTAGGTGCACCTGTGCAGTTCTCACCTGCTTTTGCGGCGCGCGGCCGTGGCGTGTTTGAGGCAGCTGGTCCAGAGAGAGGCGGCGGAGGTGTGTGAGTACGCCATGAGCCTCGCCAAGAAGGCCGGAGACAACAAGGACAGCACCACTATCAGTACGTCATCATGCTGACTTCCTGTTTGAACAGGAAATACATCTACACACAGAATCAAATCAGGACGCTGTGTGCTGCAGGGTCCAAAAATCTGTGGTTTTATTCACCGGCTAGTAGAATAATATGATTAGTTGATACCTTTGAATTTTGCCATTTTAATTGACAGGTTAGTGTTATAAATATGTTATTAATAAAAATTAGAGGTAGCGTGTGTGTGTGTGTGTGTGTGTGTGTGTGTGTGTGTGAGTAAATATTAAGCGCCTCCTTGCTGCTTTAGACCTGAACATCAGTGAGACGGGGCTGGAGGGCGTCCTGTTCGGGATGCTGGACCGTGAGACAGACAGGAAGTTGTGCTCGGACATCCACGACACGCTGGGACACATGCTGTCTTCTCTGGCTGTGGGGAAACTCTCACACTGGCTCAAACTGTGCAAAGACGTCCTCGCTGCCAGCACGGGTACACATTTATCGCCAGTTGCCTAGCAACGGTGTCGAACATCATATAATTTAACGTCTGTACTGGAGCGTGTATTAATACTACACAGTGTGGCAGGGCTTTTATTTTATGTATAAAGATACAATACACACAAAAAAATACTCAGCTAAAAAATTTTTTTTTTTCACTTTAGAGTTATCTTAGCTTTTATAATATGTCTTAATTTTACTCTGACATTACCTCTAAATTATTTTTATTAATTGATATTAATTAATAATTGATTGTACTTTAAATAGAGGCAGATGTGCAATGTGTGTCTGTCTTTCTCTCGTATAAGAGGTCGGAGGCGCCGTGGCGTTCGAGGTGGAGAAAGAGGAGGAAGGACGGAAAGACGAAATGGACGATGACATCATGTTCACGGGGCTGGGCGAGGACGACAAGTCGAAGCCGTCTGTCGCGCCGCGCTGGGTGACTCGCGTGTTCGCCGCCGACTGCCTCTGCCGTATCATCCACCTGTGTGAAAACGCAGACAAAACACACTTCGACCTGGCTGCAGCTCGGACCGCCAAAGCCAAGAACCCTAAAGGTGACGTCGTAGTGATGCTCGATGATTAAAATACTCCGATTCCTTTCTTTCTTATCGCGTTGATCTTTTCCTTCCAGGTGATCTCCTGGTGCTGCATCTGTCCGATCTGATCCGGATGGCCTTCATGGCCGCCACGGATCACAGTCACCAGCTGCGCATGGCCGGCCTGCAGGCTCTCGAGGACATCATCAGGAAGTTTGCTTCGGTGCCAGAGCCGGAGTTTCCTGGTCATGTGATCTTAGAACAGTACCAGGCCAATGTGAGTTCAGCTTCATCTTCACAAAACCTGTTTCGGAAATTTCTAGATTTTAATCAATTCTCTGCTGGTAGAGTTTCTTTATTTGTCAAATGTGCAATGTCTAGGGTTCAGCTGTTTTTATTATTATTGTAAGGTTTCGATTGTGCACCGTAAGTCCCTGTGGATGAGCTGTTACTATGGAAACGTATTAGAGTGAGAGAAATGATTGTAAACCTTTTGTTTTATTTTTCCCTTCGCTTTCAGGTTGGTGCAGCTCTCCGTCCCGCCTTCTCTCCCGACACGCCCTCTGACATCACGGCCAAAGCCTGCCAGGTAAAGCGAGACAGAGAGACACAGAGAGAGAGAGAGAGGGAGGGAGAGAGAGAGAGAGAGAGAGAGTGAGAGAGAGAGAGAAGAGAGAGTCGCTCCTCACTCATTCCACTCTCGATTTCTAAACATTGGTGTTAGTGCAGTTGATCTTATCAGCACCACTCACGTGACCTGTATAAGAAATTGCTAGAACGTGGTACGTTTTCAGGTAAGTGAGGACACGTCTGCACGGCGTCTTGCCGTCGCCGCTTGTCCTTGTGGTGGTGGATTTATGAGCGTCAAGGACATCGTCCTCCTGATGGATGAATTCCTAATGAAAGCCCTTGGTGTGTGTGTGTGTGTGTGTGTGTGTGTGTGTCTGTGTGTCTGTGTGTGTCTGTGTGTGTCTGTGTGTGTGTCTGTGTGTGTGTCTGTGTGTGTGTCTGTGTGTGTGTGTGTGTGTGTGTGTGTCTCTGTGTGTGTGTGTGTGTGTGTGTGTGTGTGTGTGCATGCTCAGACTCCTTATTTAACAGGATACTCGCAGTATCATGCACACCCTTGGGACGAAATGAACATGAAGTTTTACCAGCCAGCTATTTCATGTCGGGACTCAGAGATGTTCAGTCACTTATCATTTAAAAAAAGTAACAAAAATGTTCAAATAGTGTATACTGAGAGTGTAAAAAGTTCAAAAGTTTGTATCCCCCCCTTTTTGAATGTGATATAAATATTCTTTAATATTTATTCAGCTCGCATTATTCACTGCTCTGTTCAAATATCGAGACTGGATGGGTCATGACAGCTTTATTTAAAAAAAAAATACAGATTTTTGTTGATTATATATATTATTATATTCCATATATTCTGGGGTGTTGTATATGTGTAGCAAAATTTGGTACGTTTTCCTTTTTTTTCTTTAAAAAAAAAACAATGGGGATGCAAATTTTTTTTCCACTCTACTGTATAGTTTAAGCAGGTGCCAAAATTATTTAGCAGCACCGCCAGATCTTAGTTTAGCATCTGACGAACATCTGACTTGGATGGTAAATATGAACAAACTTAAAAAATAAAGATTTTAAAGCTCTGAAGAAGCTTGCAGCAAGCAGTCGAACCCGTTACAGCAGCGGTGCGTTGCTCTGAAGGTCTCGCATGCAGTGGTGGTGTCGTTGATGTAGAAGGTGTGGTCTCCATGCTGGAAGAGCAGACACTCAGTCTAGCTCCATCTACTGTGTCTCAGGTGTGCAGTGCCTGGATCGGCAGCGGTGTAGTGAGCGACCTGAACGACCTGCGCCGCGTCCACAACCTGCTGGTTTCCTCTCTGGACAAAGTGCAGGCGGGTAAAGGCTCGTCCAGCCAGCTGTACAGCGAGAGCGCCACCACCATGGAGAAACTGGCCGTGCTCAAAGCCTGGGCCGAGGTGACCACTACACAACTACACAACACACACACACACACACACACACACACACGTTCATCAGCAAATCAGCACTTCACTGATAGACTAAAAAAAAAGATTTTATTTAACATCTCCCGGAGCCAGTGGATCCAGAGTGACTTTTCTACACACCGTTTGTATTCACTTCACTGAGTAGTGAGCTGTAAGATGATTAACTGAAGAAAAACTGAGAAAAATTATAATATAAAATCAATACGAATGCTACTATTGCTACTGCTAGTAGTGCTACTATTAATAATAATAATAATAACAACATTGATACTACTAATATTACTACTACTATTATTATTAATAATACTGCTACTACTACTAACACTACTATTACTACTACTTCTAATAATAATAATAATAATAATAATAATAATGCTACAACTACTAACGCTACTATTACTACTACTTATAATAATAATAATAATAATAATAAAATAATAATGCTACTACTACTAACACTACTATTACTACTACTTCTAATAATAATAATAATAATAATAATAAAAATAATAAAAATAATAATGCTACTACTACTAACGCTACTATTACTACTACTTATAATAATAATAATAATAATAATAATAATAATAATAAAAATAATAATGCTACTACTACTAATGCTACTATTACTACTACTACTACTTCTAATAATAATAATAATAATAATAATAATAATAATAATAACAATAATAATAATAATAATAATACTGCTACTACTACTAACGCTACTATTACTACTACTACTTATAATAATAATAATAATAATAATAATAATAATAATAATAATAATTAATAATGCTACTATTACTACTGCTACTACTTCTGTTTCTTTTACTGTAATAATTACAATATTACTTCTACTGCTGCTACTTCTACCAATAATAATAATAATAATAATAATAGTAATAATAATAATTCTAATAATAATTCTGTTACTTTTAATATATATCATATACAATTACAATACTATTACAACTACTATTACTGCTCCTACCTACTATTATTAAGGGATAAATTCACACTGATAAATTTAAGTATTTATAATATACATTTTGTTAATCCATTTATTTCTGTAAAGCTGCTTTGCGACAATGTCCATTGTTAAAAGCGCTATACAAATAAAACTGAACTGAACTGAACTATTATGAGTGCTACTGCTCCTTGTGACTTCCTCTCGCTTTCCCAGGTCTACGTGGTGGCTATGAAGCTGAAGAAGGAGGCGGAGTCGAGGCCGGCACGCCCCGCGCTCAGCGGTGAGGATGACGAGGATGAGGAGGACGCGGGTGATGAAGGCGACGTGCTTCCCGCAGACAGTCTGATCACGCTGGTGCAGCCCGAGCTGCCGTGTCTGAGCCGCCTGTGGCTCGCCGCCCTGAGAGACTACGCCCTGCTCACGCTGCCGGCCGAGTTCGCCAGCCAGCTGCCTCCTGAAGGTACAGCTCACCTCGTGTCCGCTCTTCTACTGCTTGAAACTTCACATGGCGTGATTCGCAGACTTAAAGCAAAGCAAAACTGAAATTTAGTTGTACAAAGACGAATTGCCAGGTAGTATTTATTTTTAAACAAATTACTTTAAATAAACAAGTAAATAAATAATAGATTTTTAAAATGTATTCTTATAATATCTAATTTATTTAATTTAATATAGTTGTAATATTATTATTTTAAATAATTATTAAATTATTAAATCATTAAATTATTAAATCATTAAATAATTATTAAATTATTTAAATTATTTTTATATAATTAAACTTCAGTTTTTAATTTTATTTATCTAATTTATTTTTTATTTTTTAAATGAATTATTAGTTATTTAAATTTTGTGATGCATTTTTTTGATGCTTCACCATATAATAGATTTTTTTTCCCACGTTGAGCCGTTTAGTTTTTATTAATTATAATTATTACATTTAAATTATTTATAATTTAATAATTTATAATTATTAAATTTATTAATTAAATTATTTATTAATTTATTTTTTAAAGATTGGTGTGGTATTGTTTTGAAATTATTTTTATGAGAGTATTTAGTATTATAAAAAACGTATTATTTTGCGCATTGAACTACATAGCTCCTGAAGCTAGAATGTAGCTCTGTTTTCTGGCATTTTTAAAAAAAAAAAACTTTATTTAGTGATCATTAAGATTATAAACGTTCCTCAGCCTCGTTTTGTTTATTGCGCTGAACTTGTGATTAACGCTGCGTGCAGGCGGAGCGTTTTACACACCCGAGACCATCGACACGGCACGTCTGCACTACCGCAGCTCCTGGGCTCCCATCCTGCACGCCGTCGCTCTCTGGCTCAGCACCACTGACTTCGGAGCGCCTGAGTGTCCCGACGAGCCGCACAGCGCCACCAGCTCTGGGCCTGCCGGCTTTCCTCAGGGTCCTCCTGCCCCCAGCAAGAGCCACGACGAGCTGGTCAAAGACAGAGTGCATCTGCTTTTGGGTAATGGAACACACACACACACACTAGATAATAAAAACACTGAGATCTAATATGAAGTAACTGATGAATACTTAAAAGGTCACTCTAGGTCAATCTATTCCGTAAGCAGAGTGATAATAAAAGCGTGTTCTATCTTGTTGCGGCACTCAGGCATCAGTATCGAGTTCCTGTGCTTCCCGAGGCCCGAGGAACCCATCGAGCGGGTGATGTCGTGTCTGCAGGCCCTGAGCACGCTGCTCGAGTGTCCACGGGCGCGGAAACACATCGCAGAGGATCAGGTGAGCGATGATTTACGTTAATAACACCGCCAAGGTTTAGCTGTCTGTCTGATCTCCGATAACATCATAATAATGTGTGATTGTGCTGTTCTGTAACGTGTGTGTGTGTGTGTGTGTGTGTGTGTGTGTGGCAGTTGCTGGCCGTGGAGCTGCTGAACGTCCTGCACAGGTTGTTATTAACGCGCGACCCTCCCAGCGTGCAGCTACAGGTGACGGCCGTGGTGCGGGAGACCATCCGCTCGGCTCACGAACATCTGGAGCAGCTCAGGAGCTCCGAGAGTGAGTTTACACCGCACGTGTTCAGGACCTCACGTTTCATCATGTGGCATCACGTTTCATCATGTGATGTGTTTCTTCACGTGGCATCACGTTTCTACATGTTTTATTTTGCAGCCTCGTGTTTTATCGTATGGCATCACGTTTCGTCACGCAGCATCACGTTTCGTTATGTGGCACAATATCAGATATCACGTGGTCACGTGACTGCATAAAATAACCCAGTTCACATGATATGACATCACATGATCTGATCACAAGCATTCCTGTGAGGTGTAAGCTGAACTGTCTCTGTCTCTCAGATGCTGGGGAAGGTGGGGAGAAGGAATGGCCCCGCCTCCTGGGAGAGGGCGGAGACTCGGGGGAGCTGCAGCCGGGGAAGTCTCTGGTTTTTGCCGCCATGGAGCTGCTGGTGTTCCTCCTGGTGCGTCACCTCCCTCAGATCAATGCCAAAGCGTCAGACTCCCCGAGCCACGTTCCCATCAAACCCCAGCAGCTCTCCGAGCACAGCAACCGCCTGCTCGCTGTCACTGTGGGCATCCTGGCAGACCTGCCCTCTCTGTGCTCTCCTGCAGGTACACACACACACACACACACACACATACACACACACACACATACATACATACATGCGCACACACACAAACACATGCCCACACACATAAGCACACGCGCTCATGCACAAACACACAAATACACACACATTTACTGTCTTTCTCTATCTATCTTTATGCGTGTATGCATAAATACGGTTGTTTAAACCACAGATAAGTGTAATGTGACACACACTGCTCTACACACTGCTCTAACGCGACACACACTGCTCTACACACTGCTCTAACGAGACACACAATGCTCTACACACTGCTCTAACGAGACACACACTGCTCCTCACACTGCTCTACACGCTGCTCTACAGCAACACACACTGCTCTAACATCACAAACGCTGATTTTGATATAACACACACAGCTCTATTGTGACACACACACTGCTCTACACACTGCTCTAACTCGACACACACTGCTCTAAGGTGACACACTGCTCTAACGCGACACACACTGCTCTAACGTGACACACACTGCTCCTCACACTGCTGTACACACTCTTCTACAGCAACACACACTGCTCTAACATCACAAACGCTGATTTTAATATAACACACACAGCTCTGTTGTGACACACACACTGCTCTACACACTGCTCTAACGAGACACACACTGCTCTACACACTGCTCTAACGAGACACACACTGCTCTACACACTGCTCTAACGAGACACACAATGCTCTACACACTGCTCTAATGAGACACACACTGCTCTAAGGTGACACACTGCTCTAACGTGACACACGCTGCTCTAACGTGATACACACTGCTCCTCACACTGCTCTACACACTGTTCTACAGCAACACACACTCCTCTAACATCACAAACGCTGATTTTAATATAACACACACAGCTCTATTGTGACACACATACTGCTCTACACACTGCTGTAAGGTGAGCCACTCTGTAGTGATAAGGTGCTGATAACACTGTGCTCTGCTAACAGGGAGCATGACCATCCTGCCCACGGTGCTGTTCCTGATCTGTGGGGTTCTGAGGGAGACGGCGGTGAAGACGGCAGACAGCACCGTGTCTCCGCCCGTCTCCGCCTCCCTGCAGGCCATCAAGACCATCATCACGTCTCCACTGAGCCGCGTGGAGCACATCCAACAGCAGTGGAGCAGCCTGGTGAGGAGCAGCCTGGCATCGGTGCTGGAGTACTCCCAGCCTGGTGAGATCATCTCTCTCTCTCACAGACACACACACACACACCCCCAGCCTGGTGAGATCATCTCTCACACACACTCTGTCAGCACGTACAGTGAGATGAGACAGTCTGTGCTCGCGTACATTCAGTCTGGTGAGAAAATTTATCAGATACAGAGAGACACTCCAACAGAGAGAGAGCGAGAGAGCGAGAGAGCGAGAGAGAGACACACACACACACACAAACACACACACACACACACACACACACACACACAAACACATCACCTGTCCTCTAACATACTGATTTATATCTATTAAAATTACATCTCTCTCTGTCTGTTTTTTCTCCCTCTCCCCCCTTCCCTCCCCCCTTCCCTCTCTCTCTCTCTCTCTCTCTCTCTCTCTCTCTCTCTCTCAGATGAGTCCAGGCCCAGTGTGGATGAGGTGAGCATGCTGACAGCCATCACGCTCTTCCTCGTGTCTGCCGGCTCTGAGCTGCTCGGCGTCACCAGCTTACAGAAAGGCTGCATGGAGCGTTTCAGAAACGCCCTCAACTCCAGCGATCCTCTGGTACACAACACACACACACACACACACACACACACACACACACGCCATCAGGTGCTGCTGGTGTATCATATGTATTCAGACACTTTTTTTTTTTTTTTGATAAATAATGCTGTGTTTATGACCGTGTGTGTGTGTGTGTGTAGGTGCAGGCACGGTGTTACCAGCTGCTGCTGTCCGTGTTCCAGCACTCGGTGCGCGCTCTCTCCACCCCCTACATCCACGCTCTGGCTCCTGCGCTGGTGGAGAAGCTGAAGGCGGCGGAGCGCTCGCGGCCCTCCACCCCGGCCGAGCTGCACGCGCTGCAGGAGGGGGTCCGAGTGCTGGAGGGCCTGGTGGGGCTTGGCGAGGAGCAGAACCGTGAGTCGCATCCTGCTCCGGTCCACTCTGATATACATGTGTACAGTCGAGTGCAAAAGTTAGCACACCCCTTTGTACCTGTGTTATTACAGTGTACCAGCAAAATAGAATTTCGTGTTGAAATTCTGGGGGCAGTCATGACCTAATGATTAGAGAGTCGGACTTGTAACTCGAAGGTGAACCTGAAGGTCGTGGGTTCGAGTCTCGGGTCCGACAGGGATTGTAGGTGGGGGGAGTGAATGACCAGCNGTGTGTGTTCACTACTGTGTGTGTGCACTTGGATGGGTTAAATGCAGAGCACGAATTCTGAGTATGGCTCACCACACTTGGCCACAAAGTCAGTTCACTTTTTCACTTTAAATCGAATGAGTCGGCATTTATATCTGTGAACGAGCTTCCCCTTACACAAGCTCTGTGTAATTTCATTAACTAGTTAACATGTCTGAAGGTGTAAATCACAACACGTAGTTAACCCTGTGGCCGCACTAGCGAGGGACAGAAGGACAGGATTTCATTTTCTTTGGATGTGAATGACACAGAGCCATTTTCAGCGACACCACATTTCCTCCAAAGCGTACCTAACGTGCAGAGAAGCCCATCCAGCCCTGATCTAACTCCTAATCCTTTAAATGGGAGAAGAATAGAGAAGGAAAGGAAAGGAAAGGAAAGGAAAGGAAAGGAAAGGGAAGGGAAGGGATGCATTACAGCGACAGACCTACGCGGAGGCTCACACAATTAATTCGAATGTTGAAAGGAAAAGGAAAAAAACATGACGAGGGGCTGAAGACGCTTAACACCACAGTTTCTGAATTCTGCTCATGTTAGGAATGAAGCTGTAAAGAACAACTTACAAACGCACTTACATTTTATACGGACGTGCATGACGCTCGGTAAACGGGTGCAAACGCTTTATTATAATAATAATAGCTCGTGTCAGTTTAAGCATAAAAGTCTCTAACATGAACTAAAATTTTTTAAAATATAAAGATTATATATTATAAGAAACGAGTGGAAGAAACGCCAGAGATCTGAGAAAGTGGGATAAAAATCCCATTTCATCTTTTTTTTAAACTATAAACTACACACTGATTTTGACCACATGACTTATTTGTGATGTAAAACTCGAGTGTATAAAAATAAAAATTCAACATATAATACATTTCTTTTTTTTTCTTTTTTTTTCTTTCTGTTTTTTCTTTTGACGACTTCTTCAGAGGACAATAAAGACTTTGTTTGCATGTATAAAAATTGTATTTTAATTTTTTTTTTTTATTATTAAAGCTGTTTCTAAGAAAGCAGGAAAATAGAAAAAAAAAGGCAGAAGAAAGTTTTAAATTAATAAAAAAAACTTTAAATATTAGAGAAATACGAGGAAAAAATCTTAGCAAACACTGTTTTTAGCAAAACTGGAATGAAAATGTTAGATTATGTTTAAAAAAAAAGACAGAGAGTGTGTGAATAAATAAAAATAATATAATAAAGAGTGAATTGAATGTTTTATTTCTTGTTTTTATTAACGCAGGTGTTCAGCTGCTGGCTCTGCTCGTCCCTACGCTCATCTCCTACCTGCTGGATGAGAACACGTTCTCCTCGGCTCCGCCCACCTCCAAGGCTCTTCACGAGTTCGCGCTGCAGAACCTGATGCGCATCGGGCCGCTCTACCCCGCTGCCTTCAAGACCGTCATGGGGGCGGCGCCCGAGCTCAAGCCCCGCCTCGAGGCGGCCATCAGAGCCAGTCAGGCCAGCAACAAAGCCAAGGTCGCGGCCAGACAGGCCCAGCCCACCGTACAGGCCACGCCCACTATCAAACTCAAAACAAGCTTCTTCTAAGAGTTCAGGGTTTATTTAGTACATTTTTTGGGACCAAACTGGAATAAAATGGGGTTTAAAATGTAAAAATTCGAAGTCGTGTATGTTGTAAATGTCCTCGTAGTTGTCTCGTAACAAACAAGCTGAGTTTTCACGTGTGTGAAATGCACCTTAATCAGAAAAGATTGTCAGAGAAGCACTTTTTCATGAAGTCATAAAGCGTAAACATCCACCTCACATTCATTCCTGCGACTTGTATTTTTCTGTTTTGATTTCTTTAACGCGTCTTTTTTTATTCTTCGTTCTTTCCCACACCTTTTAAATTTGTTTCCTTTTTTCCTCTTAGTATGCGACTGTGATTAAACTTCTTGTGAGCCTCCATAACCGTGTTATTTTTGGTTGTTTTTTGGACATATGTGCACCTGGCTTCTGTTTTTAATCGTTAGTGATTATTGTGGAACGCAGCACAGAGTGTTCGTGGAACGCGGCACAGAGTGTTTGTGGATCGCGGCACAGAGTGTTTGTGGAACGCGGCACAGAGTGTTCGTGGAAAGCGGCACAGAGTGTTCGTGGAACGCGGCACAGAGTGTTCGTGGAACGCGGCACAGAGTGTTCGTGGATCGCGGCACA
>CM074972.1:5635355-5654693 GCA_037577455.1 Pangasius macronema
TAATTAACTAACGTTTTATGGAAGGAGTCTCCAGTGTCAGCACTTTGTAACAGTCAGAGGTAAAGCCATAAGTGTGTTTTTTTCCCCCCGATTTTGCGTTTTGTGGTTTCTCTGTAACATCACAGCCTGTTTTTTTTTTTTTTTTTTGTCTTACTGATTTCAAGAGAGGAAAAAAAGAGGCTGGGGAGGAAATGACTGTTTATAGCTGCTATAATGCAAGTGATAAGAAGAACTTATTATATATATTTTTTTGTAGATGTTCCCACAACATTGAATGTAACTATAAACGGATAAACAGTAGCACATGCTGTTATTTAATGAATAAAAAAAATTGTAATCGTTGGCAAGTCGCTGTGGTGTAAGAGGAATAAAACACTTCAGACCGTGTTGTTACTGGCTAGAAAATAGTCAGCTTCGGGCTTGTATCAGCGAACTCCGCTTCATCTCACCACCCTGTCGTTGATTATTTTCCTAGAACAGCACAACACGAGTGATCCTCACACACCTAGTGACTTCACAGCATCCCTCGCCTTTAAATATCTTATATTAGGTGCAACGGTCACACGGTGTTTACTTTCACTTCCGTCTTTGTGACAGGATAATTATTTTCCACTGATGCATAACACATTGTTTAACCCGCCGTCATCTCAGTCAGTTACCACTGACACTGTTTCCTGCTTTTTATAAGTTTAAGACCAGCATCATGAAAAGTGTAAACGTGCAGCAGTAAACATTTAGTTTGCTGTGAAAAACAACACTCCAGCGCTTTAAAATTCCCCAAAGACTGCTAGAAGAATGTAACCCAGTGCATGCCGCCAGCCTGCAACCATCCTGATGGCTGTTTAAACCACAGATCTTCTCCGTCTCCGTCCTGAAGCTCATCAGCAGCGTGTGTGATGCTTTCTGTAGTGTCCCGGGTCACACACGAGCAGAGTACGTGTTTTCGGACTATGCTGATGCATCCTGGGAAATAAATTATAGAGTATATACGTGTGTGTTTGTGTGTTAGGGCTGGGAAAGATGACTGTGAACATATTATAATAATAATAATAATAATAATAATAATCATAATAAATGATCTCACAAAAAAAACATGAATATGCAGTTTTGGAATTGGAGGAAACAACCACAGTAGTTGTTGATCTTCAAACGAAAATTGAAATGAATTTCTTTTAATTTATTGAATTAATTGTAATTACGTAATTTAAAATTGTTAAATGTTAACATTTTTAGTTTTTTATTTATTTATTTATTTATTTATTTAAAATTTATTTATTTATTTATTGTTAAAATTTGTTCAAAAAAATTCAATTTGTGTGCATATAAGCATAAATCTATTCTAGGTTTCTTTGTTAATACATATATTTTTATTATTATTTTATTATAACTTTTTTTTTTTAAATAATACACTGCAGTATTGCTGGCAGTTTGAGGGCAAACCTATACACCGTGATCTACAGCACGTTTTGTAGAAATACTTTCGAGAATCCTGATATGACATTTTTGTCGTTGTCATTTGCGTTTGGGTTAACGCCTATTAAACGTGTGAAATCTGGCCATAGCGTGAACTCACGAGTCATTATCTGAATATTCTGTAGCGACGTCTCGATGCTCCGTCGCGGGTTGGGGGTTTTTATGCCACACGAAATATTTATCGCTGCTTGGAAGCTGGCACTAAAGCTAAAGGGGCCGCTTTCTTTTGAGACGGGGTATAAATACCTGCGAGTGGGAGGTGTTGGTGGGAAGAAAAAATAGCAAGTGGTTGTTGATGGTCTGTTGTTGGAAAACCCACAAGCGCTCGATGCTGGCGATCATGCCGCTTTCTTTTTCTTGAATTTTGTGAACCAGATGTTTTAAAGAATAACGAGTTGAAGGATTCTTGTGTGTTCGGTGTATTAGTTCTATCTCCTTCCTTCTTCTGTATTAAGACGGATGTTTTAAGTCGTGCGGTGCTGTTTTACGGTCAATAAGAAGACGCCGCCAGGAGACTCCGCACCCTGAGGGTTTATCATGAGGATATTGGCAGTACTTCGCGTCTGGCTGGCGAGTGCACGGATGCTGACGTCGTCACTGCCGCACAAAAACTGGGCTCAGGGTAGAATTGGGGCGGACGCTGTCACGGATCTACACCTCTTTGGTTCGTTAGGATTCGTTTAGTTAAGGAAAGTTTTGGAGATTGTACCACACACTTTCCCAGAGTAGAAGAAGATGGTTCCTCAGGGGTTTAGAGAATTAAGCAGAGGTTCCAACATCTACAGCTCAGCCATTGCTTTTCCAATTTGGTCATTTGCCAATTCCCACTCCTTCTCTAGCCATCATACGACAGCAACCAACCATGCTTCCTTCGACACAGGTATCTTTTCAATATGCTGCTCAGGCTATCAGAGAGAAGCGCTATCTACCCTCTTCTACATATTTGAGCTCACAGAGCTCAACGTGATTACTTAGCCAAGTTAAAGTGGAGAAAGTAACGCCGAGGGTGGGTGGGTCTCACCGTAGTCATGTCCTTTACGAAAAACCAACGTGGTTAGACCTAAGTGCCTAAGACTGGGGTTGCTACGGCGATACGCGAAACGCCTCAAAACAACACCTTTTATTTAAAACTTTTGTTGCTAAATGACCAGTCAGACCAGACATTTTCTTCCTTTGGATATTTTTATCTTGGTGAACTCAAGGTTCAAGTTTCAAGGCTCTTTATTTGTCACATACATATTATATACATGTAATGTAACGTAGTGAAACGTTTTTCTTCAGTGCCTCGTCCCACAGTGCAACAATGATCAGAACAACAACGAACTAGATAAACACATACACAATAAAAACCAAATCTAATAAAATCAAATGGACGATACGACAAAGAAAGTTCAGCAGCCTTTAGAGGAAAGTAATGTAGAAAAGATATATGTAGAATATGTTTAAAATAGCAGATAAACAGAGCTGTAGTGTGCAAAACAATTGTTGGACTTCATGAGTTCATGAGCCAATAGGAAACAAGAATGCAGGACGGTGGTTTCTTTTTGTTAAGAAAAACAAGGAGCTGTTTATTATTACGTAGGGCTTTTGTCTTGCTGTTTTCTTACTGTTGTTTGGCGGACAACTGCTGAAAAAAAACAATAAAACAAATTAGCCTTGTCCACCCAGGCTTTGTGTGGTAAATTTTTTTTTCCGCCTGGTAGTTTTTTTTTTCTTGTTAGCCATGTTGGCAGCTTGGATTAGGAGTTGTTAGCTTCCAAAAAATGGTTCTGCAACCTCAGAAAAAGAGCCCAGAGAGATTGCCTTGTTGCTTTCATGTGAATTCTCAAGTCTGTTTTATCTTTGTGATAAAAGTGGAAAAAAAACTTGCATACAGGATTGTATGTGTGTTTTTTAATCATCCATTAAATGATTTCTTAAAAAAAAAACCAAAAACTAGCTAGGTCTTATGCTAGCAATCAGCATGCTAGCAGTGTTGCTTCAGCTCATTGTGTTGTTTCATGTTAACAATTCTTAATGTATTTTTTTTTTAAACCGAGTTGCTCGGGTTCGAGTTGCTCGGGTTCGAGTTGCTCAGGTTCTTGTCATGGTGCCCAAACCCCTGACTGGTGACCCCTGATGTACCGGACACCAACCACACGCACGATTCGAAATAGAGAGTGTGACGGTCCACCTCCTGCTAACAACTACTCGCGTGTTCGTAGAAAAATGTTTCTGCAAATCGTTGTTGCTTCACGTTGTTGCACCACTTCTCCATTTCACCAAGACTTCAGAGCATCCATTAAGTAAACACAGTGCTGATGTTAGCCATTGATTGTGTGTGTGTGTGTGTGTGTGTGTGTGTGTGTGTGTGTGTGTGTGTGTGTGTTTGAAATGCGTAGTGTTTGTTACATTTTAAATTATGCCGCAGTGCTATCAAGGGGAGGCTGATAGGTGTGTGTGTGTGTGTGTGTGTGTGTGTGTGTGTGTGTGTGTGTGTGTGTGTTTAATGTGTGCATGTATGCATGCACTTCTCTGCTCGCTCAGCGAAACCAGAAATGCAGAATGCAGCTGAAGGCTCACTGCTGATTAGCCGATACAATCGTGGCGCCAAAAGTGAGCGCCAGTCAACGTTTGAACATTTCCTCCAACCCTCTTCCTCTTATAGTAAACCACAAAAAGCACTCTCAAATGTGCTCTAGCTTTCTTTCTTTCTCTTTCTCTCTCTGTGTGTGTGTGTGTGTGTGTGTGTGTGTGTGTGTGTGTGTGTGTGTGCGTGTGTGGGCAGGCATACACTTGTTATTCTTTAGGTGAAAAGCTGGAGATATACTTAGTGATGAAGGAACTCACAGAGAAAGTGGTTTATTTTTCAAAATAAAACTCAGTATGTCTGTTGGAAAATACTGAATTTAATTTATATTTAAAACTGAATTAGAGAATTTATTCAGGAATGAGTGGGATTAGTCAGAATTTGTTACTCACTCACCCTAATCAGTCTTAAACAAACTCACTCACCCTAATCAGTCTTAAACAGACTCACTCACCCTAATCAGTGCCTTTATTCAGGAGTGAGTGGGATTAGTCTGCCTTTATTCAGGAGTGAGTGGGATTAGTCCGCCTTTATTCAGGAGTGAGTGCGATTAGTCTGCCTTTATTCAGGAGTGAGTGGGATTAGTCTGACTATTCAGGAGTGAGTGGGATTAGTCCGCCTTTATTCAGGAGTAAGTGGAATTAGTCTGACTTTATTCAGGAGTGAGTGGGATTAGTCTGAATTTATTCAGGAGTGAGTGGGTTTAGTCTGACTTTATTCAGGAGTGAGTGGGTTTAGTCTGACTTTGTTCAGGAGTGAGTGGGATTAGCCTGACTATTCTGGAGTGAGTGGGATTAGTCTGACTTTATTCAGGAGTGAGTGGGATTAGTCTGACTTTATTCAGGAGTGAGTGGGATTAGTCTGACTTCATTCAGGAGTGAGTGGGATTACAGTCTTAAAGAAGTCGTCTGATCAAAACTGGCAACGGTACCCTTTGAGTCATAAAATTTATGGAGAATTTTTGTACTAACACCTTTTGTAAACATTACAATACTGTTAGATTTTAGAACACATTGTTTAGGGTTTGAATTTTGAATATTGGTCTTGTTTTGCTTCTTTTTTTTTTTTGCATGGCAACACTATTAGCTAAACAAATGACCAAAAAAAAAACAGCTGAGTCGGTGATGTAAAGGCACGAATGCGATAGAGAGAGACATCTGTTACACTGTTTGTTTGTTTATTTTGCAAGTCAAAAAATCGGGAGAGACGGAGACGTCGGTAGCACGTTTACGTTTCCCAAATGAGGTGCTTCCACGACGGCAAGCAGGAACAGCGTGACACCTTGAGCTGAACCTCTACCCCCCGGCTTTAAGTGGAATGTTTTTACTTTTACGTTACTGCATTACTGTGTTCATTTGTATGATAACGAGCTCTGTTCTTATTGGCCGCCGCAGCGGGGGAGTGGGGGGGAGTGTAGTTAACTTTAACGTGAACGTTGCAGCTTGCAGTTTGCAACAGTGGAAACCGGCTGGATGCGTTAGTAATTCTTAGCTGTTTGTTGCCATGGAAACTAATTGGTGAAGTGTGTTTCCGACATGTCCTTTGGCCTCGTACTGGGCTTGTTTGAATTATTTGCATTGAACTGCTTTCTAAGAATTGAATGACAAACAAATGCTCTCTCTTTTTTTTTTTTTTTTTTTTTTGAAAATTTCTTCTAGCCTTGTGCTTTGACGGACTAATGGAAGAGCCTGAAGTGTGTGTGTGTGTGTGTGTGTGTGTGTGTGTGTAATTGAGTTTATAATTGAGTTAACACATTTTATTTAATATGCCCTGAATACATGGTGCGTAACCGTCAGAGGAAATCACACACGGCTACTCGGAGAGACTCGATTTCCCACCTTTGGGTTTCCTCCAGTCCGGCATTACTCTTCTCATCCTGTCCGGCTCACGCTCTTTACAGTGCCACACTTCCTGTTTCCTGCAGCTCTGCCTTTCCTGGAGTCCACACACACACACACACACACACGCGTTAGAGCAGGAGTGGTGATATCAGGCGGGATGGTGATGGAAGTCCTGGTCAGCTTTTTGCTGCCCGGAATTTCCTGAACACTCCGTTGATGCATGAAGAGCACTTCCCATAACTCCACATGGCCAGTAATGATGTGCTTTTTTTTTTTTTTTCCTTTCTTTTTTTTATTTTTTTCTTTTCTTTCAACGTCAAGCACTTAAGTTGAGAGAGTTCGAAGTACACTACATTAGTTTAGAAGTGCATTAGTTTTGGCCTGGTGGTGTTTGAATGAATCAATAAAGCTAACTCGCGCTTGTTTGTTGCACGTTTCTGTTGCGTTCCTCGTATTTCCGTAGCTGCTCCGATGCTCCTCGAACCCAATTTTAACCGAGTAATTGAATTTTTATGCGTCTCGTGAATGTGAAGTATGTTCTTATCAGCGCGTGCTCGTATCTGCTTTGCTTTTGTCCTATAAACATCCTGTAATAAATGACTCGGCAGTTGCGTCGTGGCTAACCCTAGTTTCCTTATTGCTCTCTGCTTAGCGTCCTCTGAGTGAGGAGCAGAAACACACTGTTGTGCCGTTAAAGGAAAATAATCAACGGGCAGCTTCACCCTGAAGTTAACTCATTTCGCCAAAGTAGTTCATTCCTCTTATACCACAGCAGATGTACATCGTTTATAATCAGGTGTAGATTATATGGACCAACACACAAGTCGTTGTGGATCACGACAATGATATCTTTGGCATGGTATAATCTTTCACAACTAATTAAAAGATATTGTCGTCCAGACTGACATCACGACGCGTAAATCACAGGTTTGTATTACTGAATGTTGTTGTTTCTATGGCAACAACTCATTCCCAGCGACTTGTCCAACTTGTCAAAAAATGTTTGTAATCATTGATACGGTGAAGTGTTCTGGAAGGAGACGTTTAGGTGTAATTTATGGAAGGAGTCTCCAGTGTCGGCGCTTTTCAAAATCTTCGGGACAGATGAGTTTACGCTTTTTGTGTTTTCCCGGTAACAAAACATAAGCCGCGTTTATTTATCTTTAACCTTTAGAGGGAAAAAAACGAGAGGCTGGTGATGGATAACGACCGTTTATCTCTGCGATAGGATAAGTGAGAAGTTGTTTCGCGGACGTTCCACTTTTAACGTAGTGCTAAACGGATAAAAAGTCCAACAGTTCGTTCTTTAAGAAGTGTGATGTTATTCGTTTGTGTGTAATTGTTGGCAGTATGCTGTGGTTAAAGAGGAATAAATCACTTCAGGATGTACTACTGTTGGAAAATATTTGACTTTCGGTGTGGTAATCGTAGCTCCGCTTCATCACACCACTTCATTATTTACATACGACCGCGTGACACCTTATTTGTAAACATAATTTGTCTTTGACTAGTCGAGATATTTTTGGGTCAAGTTATGTACCAGATTTTGCACCTATTCTATCCTGTTCTATTCTAAACTATTCCCTTTTTTTCTGAAAAGCTTGGATAGTTTATCTGGCACCTTGTTAGCAAGATTTTAGCAAACCTGAGTATCATGATGTTTTTGTCATATCACCAGATTTTAGTGGAATATTACAGTATTTCTGCATATGAATAATTTTCTACAAATTCTGGAGTGTAAGTCTTGGTACAGTTATCATAAGGGACAGGGACTTGTTCACTCCATGTTACTAACCCAACACTGTCTCTGGGAAAGCCTGCTTCGCGAGCTGAAATCAGAGAAGGCTGACAGATACGTGCATGCTCTGTGTGTGTGTGTGTGTGTGTGTGTGTGTGTGTGTGTGAGTGTGTAACTCCATCCTCAGGAAGTCACAGATCCTGTCGCTCCAACCAGACCTGCCGGTTGAGCTCCAGCAGCATGTGTACATGTAGCAGCAGGTGCTGAAACGTAAACACGTGCATTACGTAAGACACAGCACCATTAGTCGAGGTTTGAGGGGAAAAAAAAGTTTTCTGTACACGGGGAAAAAGAAGCGAGCTGAGATTCTGGAGCATACACGGCGACATGGTGATGAATCGTCAGCCGGCTGCTGCACGTAGGCGAGGCGTGACCTCGTGGAAAACGATTCGCAGTCGCAACCTCTCTCTGAGAATCGTTGGCTCGGTAGCTCCACGTCGCTGAGCTTTACACGTCCTCAGGTCTCGAATATGATTTATGGCCCGTGCGCTGGTGGGGTTGAAATCAAAGCCTGTAACCATATCGTCTCTCGTGCCAGGCTAGCATGTGAAACAGAGAGAGCCATCTTCCTGTTGCCTCTGAAGTTTTTATCCTATTCACCCATTTGCTGTTTGTCCTGTTCAGCCTATTATTGTGGGTTTTTTTTTCTTCATTGTCTTATTGAAACCGTGACTCCGCCATCCTCCATCATCGTAGTCTACTCAGTGTCAGGGCTCAGAAACAGAAATAAATCACTCCGAGCAGAACCGATATTTTAATGTTTCTGTTCCTGAGTTCCAGCCCCAACATAATGTTTCTCCAGCAGCTGTTTCTGCTCCTTGTAGGACGAGAAGCTGGTGAGGGAACGCTGCTGTAACATCATAAAGCCATAACAGGAACCAACGTGTTTCACAGAAATTAAACATAACTATAAATGGATAAAAAGTCAACAATTTGGTTTTTAATAAATAACACACTCTGAGACGTGCTGTTACAGAAAATGTTTTTTCTCTCTCTCTCTCTCTCTCCTTCTCTGCCTCTATATCTCTCTGTGTGGTCTCTGCCTTTTTTTCTGCATATGTGTATCTCTTTCTGTATAACTGTGTGTGTGTGTGTGTGTGTGTGTGTGTGTGTGTGTGATCTGACTACACAGATTGGATAAGTTTTGCTGTCCTGCATTAGCCTTCACTAGTGATAGACTCTCAGTGCAGTTATCCCAACCCTGATTTTTCTTACATTACTAACACCAGGCTTCATTTATCTTTTAATAAATTCATGTGTAAATGTTAGTTCGTGGCCAAATGTTAAATAAATGTCAAGTAGCCATATATTACCAAGCAAGTTTACGGTACAGCTGATCTACATTTAGCCAAGCCCACAAAACTCCATAAAAGGCAACACTCAGAGAGCTGAAAATGACTAAATGACAGCTAAACGGTAAAAGAGCGCCTCCTTAAACAGAGTCAGAGTCTCGGCTACTGCAAACACACGCTAACTCCTGATCCCTTTTATAGGGTGCTATTACTTTTGTCCTAATTTTACCAACATTTGTTTAAATCAGTGTGTGTTATCAGAATTTATAAGCGATTTAAACTTGGTGTAATCCATATGTGAAATCTCAGAAATTTCTTGCAAATTTGAAGTCGATTAATCAAAGTTTACATTGCTGAGTCTCCTTTCTCGAAGGATACGAACATCTTTCCATATCTATCTGGATTTTTTAACGAACACCACATTTCTCATGTAAACGCTCCTGCGAATGATTTACTGATAAAATGTATTTGTATCTACTTTGATCAGTTTGGCCCTATAGTGATCTCGGGAGCAAAAATGACATATTTCTCCCAGTTTATTACAGTAGTAATTTTACAAAGGGCAAGTGGAAGTGCGTGCACGTGAACAGAAAACAGATCCGCTAGCTTTGATTTTTCTTTCCCATTACAAAATAAACTCTGGACGTCGGCTCGGGAGCTCGGATATGAGCAGAGCTTTCGTTTCCAGTTGTGTTCATTTTTAGCAGCGCGTCTCTGAGCGTGTGGAACAGCTGCGTTGTCTTATCCATTACTGCCATAAATCTCAATGCGAGAGCTAGCTGTAGTGCATGGATACAGCCACATCCCTCGCTCGGTTCGTGAAGTTCATTTTCTCCCAGTTCTGTCTCAGCCAAATTCCAGTGTAGTGGTCAGTTTGTATTGAAAATCTCGGTAGAGTTTGTAATGTTCAACTGGTTCATTTTCCGCGAAAAGAACGTAAGCCAGGACTGAGCCGCAAAAATTCAGGTAAGGAAATAAGGAACAAAGTAACTCCAACAAAATAAACACAAGCATCTGGGCACTAGACTCTGATTTATGTAAGGAATAAAACTCTGTCACGCCATTGTAGAAGAATAATCAGTGATGCAGTGCTGTGTAGTAGCGCAGTTACTGCTACAATCCCGAAGTTGATTCATTTCCTCCAACAGCATGTTCCGAAGTGTTTTATTCCTCTTATACTTCAGCAGTTTTCCGTATTTTTTTTATTTGTTCGTAGTTAAATCCAATGTTGCGGAATGGCCGTGAAACAAGTTCCTGTTCCTGTTTTATTTTTTTTCTTTCTCTTCCTTGCTACAGTTCTTCTGTTTCTGCAGGTAAAAAAAGTCTTTCGGAGTTACTACAAAATCAGTGTTTATATGTCTTTAACACTGGAAGCATAACATTCTCAAATAGGCTGTGCCTTAACCTTATAATACTAAGGTCATAAAATATGTCTGTAACATTGAATTTTAAAAAGTTGAGGAAAAAAAAGAAATCTGTAGAAATTAGAAATTTTAAATAGTAATGCTTGGACACACCAATGCAGCAGGAATGAAAATAAAAATGTATATAATAAATGGAGGAAGTGTAAGACTAGATAGTGTAGAATAGATGGACTAGCGGTCTATTGTTTTGCTACATTGGGGAAAAAAAATCTCATCTTGTTTCCCTCATGATGAACACGGTCCATATCACTGGACCACTGAAGGATTATTTCAGCTCTGGTAGGACAGGAGAGTGGGACTGAGATCAGAAACGGGATTTACCGTCAACCAGTTTTGAATTAGAAATAAAGTTAAGGTGTAGGAAAATAACATACTAAAGACTGCTACTTAAAGGTTGCGGCTACGACGTGGACTTTGGAACTACTAGTAGACGATATTATGAGTAGAGTATAAAAAAAAAATAACTGAAGCGCTTAAAAACAGGGGAAAAATACATACCTAAAAGCCTGACTTAAACAAACCCGCAGCATTCAGACAATAATCATTTACACTGCAGATATAATACAAAAAAAATATATAAAATATAAATGTAATAAGAATTATTCAATTCTTAATAATCAAGTCTCTTTATATATAAACATTTGCACTTCCTAAATTAATAAACAAATTAATAAATAAATAAATATTTTCCGAACCCAATTCAATTTGTTGCAGGATCGGATCAGATTCGTTCTTTATTTCTCAGCTATCTGATCTGGCAGTTTCTCCTGGTCCTGCTTATCAGATCGGTGGCATCACTGTCAAATACCCAGGAAAATAACTTAAAATTGAAAAAAGCTTGCTAGTAATACGGTGGAAATGACATCTTACCTAAAACTTAAAA
Organism: Pangasius macronema; assembly: GCA_037577455.1. NCBI lineage: Eukaryota > Metazoa > Chordata > Actinopteri > Siluriformes > Pangasiidae > Pangasius > Pangasius macronema. Next base: position 5,646,636 of record CM074972.1, read on the forward strand.
CAGATCCAACTGAAAAATGCATGATTTTGGTTGGTTTCTCACTAAAAGCCAATCAGATGTGTTTAGGGAACTGTTTGTGAGTCTTTGACCTTTAGTGAACATCATTTTAGTGCAATTAATTTGCAAAAAAACGGCGTTCTTTAACACGTATATAAGTGAAAGGAATGCTGAAGGAACCTCGCCACGCATACCTATCGACGAAATGACCTTGCGACCTAGTCTATGCCGCGTCAAAACCATCGGCACCCTCACACTTACCAGATTTCGCTCCTCGTCTGCACTGTGCAGAAGGAATGTTCTTTCCTCCCTCGACTCGAGAGCTCTGAATGACGCCCTCACACCCCGAGGATGATTCATGACCACTACACTCGACAGTGCGACAGAGTGTTCGCCAGATCCGGGGAGGGGGTGGGGTGGGACATCAAGGACTTGTCTGAAGTGGGAAGGAGGGTGACTCGGATTTCCGGAGTTCTGCACGCTGCTGTATTTCTCTTGATGATGATTTCCAAATTTTATTTCCTTTTGTGGTGTTTGCTGCTGACCACCATGATAGTACCTCTCGTGGGAGTCGAGTACTTAGTGACTTCCGGAAGCTACCATTTAGTGGGACAGTAGTTCTGGCTTGATGAGCAACTGGTCAGCAAATCCTACTCTTTTTGCCACGGTGTATGACTCATGGGACTCACAAAGTCAAACAGTTTGGGCCTCCCAGAAGCTACCATCATTATCAAACCAGGGGGAGTTCTGGCTTGACAAGTCACCCCTCAGAGAAAGATGCAATCTTTTTAGCAAGGTGCATCACTTGTGGGCGTCAGAGTTTGGGCACCCCAGAAGCTGCCATCCTCACCAAACCAGGGCTTGACGAGCAACCAGTCAGTGCAAGTCGTAATCTTTTCATGAGAGGACCCCTGTCGCAATAGATGTGGTTTTTGAAAGCCTCAATAACAGTTACTCTGTTTTCCCGACTCGAAGGCCAGGCCGCAAGCTGAGATATACTATCGGTGGCTTTTTTAACACACCCACACGTCTTGCTTGGTAACGGCCCCTACACTGGAATGCCTGGAATCCTCTTGGCTGTTTATCAAACCCAGTCATCGGAGCACTAGCACGTTAATGCTAACAGACAAGTGGCCCTGTGTTTGCAGAGCCGCTGTTTTTGCATTGTAAATAGGGGTTATTCTCTTGTCGGGAATGAGTGTGAGGTTTTATTGCTTGGCAGGATATTGGTGTGTGTGTCTGTGTGGCGTAACTAGAGAAGACCTCACACCCTCACGCACTACTGCTGATCCAACATGCGTTGATTGTTTTAAAGGTGAGGAAGGTGTGGTGGAAATAGTATGAGTGCTTACCTGTGTAAGAGGAAAGCTTAGACTAGCCTGTATTTGTCTGAAAATAAAATAGTTTATACGACATCACTGGTGAATTCTCGAATCTGATTGGTCAGAGACAGTTTGTACAGCAGCAGCTCTGACAGTAGCGCCTCGTTCTAATACGTTATCGTTTCTATAGTAACAGATTATTTACATGGACTTGTACGCGGGACGCTCCACATAATCTAAACCTAATAATAAACGGGTTAAACGTGTTCTTATTTTGCGAAGAAAAACGTATATATGTGAACTATGTGGTATTTCTCTGTAACCAAATTGCAAATACCTTCCTCAGAGGTCACAGTCGTGAAACATTATAACATTAGGTAAATTTTTCACCACAGGAAAGTCTTCAGGACTATTTTGCAGTTTCTCAGTAACACGACAAACCGTGTTAACACTGACAAGCTGTTAGAGGGAGTGATAAGTGATAACACGAACTACTCCACAGCACTAACTATAAATGGATAAAAAGTATGAGGCCAATAAAAAATTGTGCTTGTTGGCAAATTTCTGCGGTATAAGAGATTACAAAAAATAAAAACAAAAATATATTTGGCCAAGAACCACCAACTTTCACCAGAAGAAGCAAACAACCAAGTCCAAACTTTCCTCGTCAGAAAACATGTAACAGTCTCGTTTGTTTGACTGCCGCAAATACAACCGTTGCCAATCCTTTTGCCAATGCATTGACTAGATCTACGAGGTTTCGTTTGTAACAAGTCTTTGGTCATCATTTGATTTCTGTCTATGCGGGTCGCACCGCGTTTAAACTCGCACCTGTGGTGAAAAATCGCACACTGCTGGCTGTGAACTGGTTTAAATTGATGTTAATAGGCGCTGAGTTGGCCCGAGAGAGATGGACGGATGGAGAAAAAGAGAGACTGAGAGCCCCTTATACACTTTCCCTCAATAATGCCGTCAGTGTCTTCCTGGAATAGAACACGTCCTGTCCTCGGCTCGTGTGGAGGCATTCTTCGCCCGGCTTTATACGTGACCGTGAGCACTGAGAGAGCACTGTTCACGCCAAACGCCGCTGAACCCGAGCGCTCGGAGATTACTGATGAATTACGCTTGAAGATTTAGCACACCTATCATTCCTCTTATTGATTTTTTTTCATGTAAACTCTCACCAGAAATGACTCTGATCTATATATTGGTGTCTTGATGCTTGATTTTGGTGGTGACTTTATCATGCCTTGGGTTATTCGTGCTTCCTGAGCGTCTCTACGAGGCCCCACGAGGCCACATCTGATTATAGGTTGCAAAAATGGACCATGGGCGAGTGGAAGGGGGGGAAAAGACGATGTTGTTTAAAATGGGAATTTAAAGATCGCCTGAAAGTTGTTTTGAGGCAGCAGTGCTGATGTTTGTGTTTTGGGTGTGTGAGAAGAAACGTGGGAGATTCATGTTACGGTCTCGTGGACATCCGGCCCAAGTTTGCCTATTTATACATCATCTGATGTATAAAAACTTGATTAAGAAAGAACACACATTTTGTTCACAATTCCATTTGACCAATCAGTGGTCCGTGTTATGTTTTAGCTCCACCCACCCTTCTTCCTGGGCAAGAAGATTGACAAAGTTCAGTACAGTTACTTTAAATACAGCGCAGCTCATTTTACGCTAGAAATGGCGACAAAACGACGGATCCTGGCTGATTTGCTGAGCCGCACCAAGCCGTGTCGCCTGGTGGAAATGCACAATTAGACTTTCGGGACGTCAAAATCAGCCCCTGACGGTAGGGTGTTGGTTTAACCGAGTCTTCGCGCATCTGTGGTGTTTGGTGTAAACCTCGCCGAGGCGGATTACCCACTCCACAGTGCTTTAGCTACTCGTCTTTTCTTCCGTCTCTTCAGTCTTGTATCGCAGTGTGTTCTTGGGGCTATAAAAGAAGGGGAGCGTGTGGGCTCGGGTGATATTTTCTGACTCAGTCTGTGCGTCAGATTCTGGCTCTCCATTCTGAGACGAGCGAATAGAGAGCAACACTAATGAAGCAAGCAAATGAGCACTTAGAGCTGCGTTATTAATAAAGAGAGCCGGATCCACATTTCGTCACGCATCTCCCTCTTCACTCGCCTTTAAATTCTCATTCTCTCACCAAATTTTCTCACCATTACACTAAAATGTGCTAGAGGAAAATAGCTCTCTCTAAATTATTCAGTGTTTGAGTGGTAGAAAGACAGGATTTTATGCAGATGTCTCGACGAGTACCATATCCAAGTCAGAAATATTTGCCTTTTTCCTGTCTGGAAAAAAAATATTCACGCTCATCTGGTGAATTCTTACACATTTTTTAAAATTTATTTATTTATTTTTTTATTTTTTTATTTTTATTTTTTTTTAATTATTTTTTTTAAATAAGCGTAAATATCATTACCGAACATTTTCACCTTGTGAGTTCATTTTCTTTTTTGTTAATATGTGTACATGCCTAGTAAAAATACTCATTACTATTTCCATCTCACTTTGTCTTTGAAGCTTAAGAAAGTACAATTAATGTAATTAATTTAATATTTTTTTAAATTTTAAAGAAGCATTATTAATTCAGAGAGTAGGTTTTTAATTGAGGGAGGTTGTTGGGTTGCATTAAAAAATATGTATAAATAATCAGATATTTGTTTATTATTAATAAATTAATATTTTTATATTTAAAGAACAGTGTTTGTTTATTTAGAAAATAAATAGAAAGCATTTTTTTTATCATTTTAGAATTTTAAATACAAGATTTTTTTAAATTAAAATTAAAGTCTTTTATTTCATTCCAGTCAGCCTGTAATTAAATAAATAAATGAATGAATGAATAAATAAATAAATAAATATAATTATATTTACAGTATCTCAGAAAAGTGTATTGTGACGTAATTTATAACAATTCTGATATTTTCTGGTGATATCGCTCATTCCTAACTGAAACTTGTACAGCCTAAGACATGCCCTGGACTCTTGGAGTTCATTTAAAGAGTGACAGAAGACGGACATTCATCTCTGTGTTGTTTTCTCTCTCTCTCTCTCTCTCTCTCTCTCTCTCTCTCTCTCTCTCTCTCTCTCTCTCACACCGAAATGTCCGGGTCCAACGGAAGGACGTACCGCTCTCTTTTCCGGTCCTCTTGGACTTCTTCCTGGACCACTGGAGGATCAAGATGCTGGAGTATGCGCTGAAACAGGAGAGGTCTGAGCACTTCCCACTTTTATACTTTCTCATATCCTAAAGATTCCTTATGTGGTTTGATCTCTGATTTCTGTGAATTCATCTGATTTTACTGATCATCATTTTTGCCTGTTCAGCGAGTCTGAGGCGTGTATAAAGAAAATGGCGGTTTATAATGAGTGGCATAAGGAGAAGTTCCTGTATCTCACTGTTTGTGTTTTGGGAGCTTTAAAAGCTGTGTAAGTTACCGAGAGGGATTTACAGGTTACTTCACACGACACTGCTGTTAACAGTAAACACCAACAACAGCGCTAACGGAGGAGCTTCAGGGATTGAAGGATGACTGGCTAATGATACAAATACCCAGTGAGGATTAGCATCTGGCTAATGATACAAATGCACCAATGAGGATTAGCAACTGGGTAATGATACAAATACCAAGTGAGGATTAGCATCTGGCTAATGATGCAAATGCTCCAGTCAGGATTAGCATCTGGCTAATGATACAAATGCCCCAATGAGGATTAGCAACTGGCTAATGATACAAATACCCAGTGAGGATTAGCATCTGGCTAATGATACAAATGCCCCAATGAGGATTAACATCTGGCTAATGATACAAATACCCCAGTGAGGATTAGCAACTGGCTAATGATACAAATACCCAGTGAGGATTAGCATCTGGCTAATGATACAAATGCCCCAATGAGGATTAGCATCTGGCTAATGATACAAATGCCCCAATGAGGATTAGCAACTGGCTAATGATACAAATGCCCCAATGAGGATTAGCATCTGGCTAATGATACAAATGCCCCAATGAGGATTAGCATCTGGCTAATGATACAAATACCCAGTGAGGATTAGCATCTGGCTAATGATACAAATGCACCCATGAGGATTAACATCTGGCTAATGATACAAATACCCAGTGAGGATTAGCATCTGGCTAATGATACAAATACCCAGTGAGGATTAGCAACTGGCTAATGATACAGATGCCTCAATGAGGATTAGCAACTGGCTAATGGTACAAATGCCTCAGTGAGGACAAATCAGGTTAAATGAGAGTATACATATATATACGTGGGTAAAAGATGACAGAAAAAGATGTTTCTCAGTCTGTAAAATGTGATGATTCAAATTGACTAAAATTAAAGAATTAATTAATCATAATAATTCTATTCCTCACCTTCTCGTGTAAAGTTTGCTTCTTTAAAGGCTTTATTCATGGTTCTGCCTCGTTTGAAGTCCTCTAATTGAATAACTTTAAATGATTCTGAATGCAGTGTTTCCATGGCAACAAGATGACATTTGTCAGCATTCTTCAGCTCCGTCGGCGATACTGGAGTCTCTTTCCGCTCTCGCTTACCCATGTTTGCTCTGTAGTCTGGTCAATCGGGTGCTTTATTCGTGGAGGAGGACAGTTTACAGGACCCAGGGTTTATTGGGATCTGCTCAGTGTCGCACTTTCTGACTGGAGTGAGAAGCGAAGTTAAGGGACAGTAGCAGAAAGCGATGGCTAAGACAGCTCAGTGGTGCTTCGCTGATTGTAGAGCTCTGAATAGTTCACTGTGTTGAGGAGCGTGGCTTTTCAGAGCGTTTTGAGTCATGGGATTCGAGTCTGGAGTGCGTGAGACAGACGGCAGTGGAAAGATGGGAATAAATTGGAGACTGAACTTCCAATAAGCCCTGGATGCATCCAGGGAGAAGAAGAACATCATTGTATTGGGGCAGAGTGTGAATGAATTGTTCAAGCGGAAAGATTTCTTTCAATCCAATCTCCACTGCATCTCATTTCTTTTTTTGAATAATTCTGGATCGAGGCAGAAATTGTCACAATCTGACTTTTACATTATAAACAAAGTCATTTTCATGCCTGTACAGTTTCAGGTATTAAGTGAACCCAAGCGCTTGTAGTGCACTACTCAGGGTGTAACAGTACCACAGTGTGCCTGTCAGGTATCAACTAATTATTCATCACTAATTAGGGACTAACTAGGGATAAACCTTTTAATCCCTTTTAAAAGGTAGTACACAATATTGAAACTACAGAGCTGAGCTATATTTGGCCACGCCCACAAAACTCCATTAAAGGCAAAGCTCACAGAGAGCTGAAAACGACAAAATGATCACTAAACAGAGAAATGACACAACTTGTGCCTCCTAAGTGCGTCATTTTATGAATAAATTTGTTTGTATCCATCTTGATAAATGAAGCCGTATTTAAACAAGTGTAGATCGAACTCTTTGCTCCGGGTTTAATATTTATTGTGAAAAGTATAGGTGGAACTATTGTGAGGCCCAGTTGACGAATAAAACCTTTTGCATCCAGCTTGATAATATGAGACCAAATATCCGAACGTTTTATGTTTATTTCCAGTTTGATAAATAATCCCTGTTAGGAGAAGTTTAAAGGATTAGATCACGCCTTGTTTATGCTCAGCGCTTTTCCTCGAAGCTGTGTACGATGCAGGTGAAACTTAAGTCTCGAGGTTTAAGGAAATTTCCAGAAGTTCTTTCAACCATCACAACTTTCCTCTACACACAACTGCATTTGATTGTGTACCGACAGCTGCTTGTACTCGAGTGGTTCTGTGTCCGTGAGCCCGATAAACAAATGGCTATTACCGCTTTGCCCGGACTACTGGGCCTCGTCGGCGTGTTTAAGCGCGATTTCGTTTTCACTCCTTCTTCTTTTCTTGGCCGAGCCTTTTCTGTTTCAACAATGAATCAGTCATGCTGGCTTTCACTGCGGCCCCGCCCTCTTTGTGTTTGTCCTGTTTTTGTGCCTCCGTCTTCCCAGATAAGAGGCCATTCATAGTCTTAAAGAGACTGTTTTGACCTTGATCTCACTGACTGCTATGGCAACACACAGTCTGGTGACATCAGCCTTCACATCCTTAACTGTGAGTCATCTGTACAAAAAAGGGCACTGCTTTACAACTTCCCGTCTTTCCTCTTTCATCAACAATGGCTGAGGCGAAGCATGTCCCTGCATATCGGCTATGCTGCCAGCCATTTTTTTTTTTTGCCTGTTCAGACATGCAGGAGATTTTACCATGTGTCACATTCCATCTGCACGTGCCCAAACATTCACTGGGATTTCTGATTGAGCACAGTGGATTGTTTTTCCATCATTCCTCTTTGCCGTTTGAGAACCTGCAACATCCAAACAGATGCAAGAGACAAAAGCAGATGGATATAAAAACCAGAGTGGTACAATTAAAATACAGTAAAAGCAAAGACTTTGTTCATGGCATTGAGAGGCTCTGCAGCAGCTCTCAATGTAGCACAGAGCTGGTTTAACCCGTTTTTTATTTTTTACCTTCATTTTGGTTATTGTGTTACTGTTGTGTTACTCCTTCCCTTGACATTTCTGCCTGCAAGCCTTCTGGAGCTGCTCAGGAAATGAGTATAAAGGATAATCAGTAGGAATAGGTCACTCCGTGTGATGCTGTTATAGGAAAATAATCAACAACAAAGTGGTATGATGAAGCGGAGTTCCCATTACTACCACACAATTTTAAGATTATT
>CM074972.1:5689233-5745428 GCA_037577455.1 Pangasius macronema
GCCACCAATGCATGCAAGACAAGCTTAAGACCAGAGCATGAAGTTCTTAGACTCTTTTTGCTGAAGTGATTACTAGTAAAAATTTTGAGAGACACCCATTTTGGTTTGGCATCTTTCATAAGCAAAAATGAGGGCCTCTAAGGGACACCAGGACTCCAGCACACCAGGTTTAAGACTACATGGGAAGCTAAAAATTTTTTCAAAATGCAGCAATGAAAACAAATAAGAATTTCATATATTTGAATTGTACTTCATATATTGAATGGTGTATTTAATACATTTTTATTTATGCCAATTATTTTTCTTTGTTTGCTAGTTATAAGATTTCAGAATTTAACATACAAACATAACAGTATACAAAAACTGAATCTCAAAAATACACATTTTATGTAAATTAGGTCAAAGGTGAATAATCCAGCATTTCCAGGGAAAGTAACTAGCTAGAACATTAGCTAAATAGTTAGACTTGGCATGTACTAAGCAGCTAGTGCTTAACATCACTGGAGAAAAAGAGATATTTGAGTACAATGTAAATGTTTTGATGCATTTACTTCATTCCAGTTCATCTTCCATTTTTTGTATCTCCACTTCTCCTGTTCATTTCACTTTGTGGTCATGGTGTGAGCAAGGCAGATGACTATGATTGGTGATGTTAACTTTGACCACTTTGAAAGTGTCTGCTTTTCCCTGGGAATCTAGGATGATTCATCTTTGACCTAATTTACATAAAATCTGTGTAAGGAAATTAGCCATTTAGGTAGAGCTGATGTATTCTCCACCAAATATGTAGGAGATTAGCAGATCAGCTCAGAAGGGGAAATTTTGTAACCTTAATATTTTAATAGCTGATCAACTGTTTGTCCAACGATAAATTGAAATGAGTGTATGTAATAATTGTGTATGGGATATTACCTCCGTGGCCACCGGCAATAATATCCTAAATATACTGAAACGCTATATTAAGAGCACAGTAACAAGATCGGCAGTTTAAGGCAGTAAATCTGAAGCACAGAGACACAAGACACTGGCCTTTAAAAATCAGACTAGATTTTAGGGATGGTCAGGGATGTCCTATCAGTTGCCAATTGTTCACAGGACAGTTGAAATCCAGCAATCAGTAACCAAGCGGTAATTATCTTGGCTCTACGAAGTTTGGTTTTCTTGCCTGTTCGCTTCAGATCCTACAACTGTATTCATTTTTGAGATTTTAATTTTTGTATTTCTTTAAGAAGAAGAAGAAGAAGAAGAATTGGCTTTTCCCTTCAGGAGTCGCCACAGCGAATCATCACTCTCCACCTATTTATGGTTTTGAATTTTTAAAATCTGAAATCCAAAAGGAAAGGAAAAAGATGGCTTTATGACAGCAGTGTTTACTGCAAATCCTGTGTCAGACATCAATTTCTAACTTTATTAAAAGGTCTCAGCATGTATGCACACATGCACAAGAAGATATCCAGGTGATTTTCACTACCCCTGGTGGTCAGGAGAGATTCATTAGAAACAACATCTTTATGAACTTTGAAACAGCAAATAGCAAATGATCTGTGTGAAACTGTAGATCTGAAAATCTCACAGCTCTTTTCTGAAAATTCCACAGATCTTTTCTAGAGAACAAAAGAAACTTTAACATGTGGAAAAATATACATTTGTGCAATTCAAATGTCAGTATAGACCACTCTCTACACTTTATACACAAAATATTCTGATATTTTAAAAATTCTAAAATTGTTTGTGTATTTGTGAAAAGTGAGTTAAAGAATCTACATGTATGGGGATTAACATGATGTCTGACATTTAATAAATGTCAATGAAATGTGAATGTTTTTAATTAAGTAACCTGTTTACTATTTTTAAATTTTTTACAGTCAAGAACACTGGGTCCAGCAGATACATTCTTATTTCTACTTCTCTGACGTTTTTTGAAGCTCAGAGTTACTGCAGACAGCATCACACAGACCTGGCCACTGTGACAGGCGAAGAGGAAAATTTAATTCTACAACAATTAGTCTCTTCTAATACTTGGTTTGGTCTGTTCAGAGACCTCTGGAAGTGGTCAGACCAGAGCCCGTTCTCTACCATTAGTTGGGTGCCAGAAAAACCGTGGCGTGCGAGGCTCAATGATAATTGTGGTAATTTTATTAATGGCCAGGTTGATGCTTCTCAATGCTCTGAGATACTGCCTTTCTTCTGTCTCACAGGTGAGTTAAAGTCCTGTTAAGGCTTTTTTCACTACTTTCAATGGCTTTTATTGGAAGTTTAGTTTTGTGTATGTTTCTCTATGTGCATTTCTGCCTTCAGATTTTGCAAAAAAACAAATCATGAGAATGAAGGTTAAATCGAATCAGGATGTGAATGATCCTGCAGTAAAGGCAGCAATCTTACAGAAGGTGTGACGAATCCTCCAGAATTTATTATACTAATCCCCTCTTACAGCATTAAGCACTTTAGTCTATATCAACATGTGGCACATGGTCTTTGTTGTAATTATAATCTTTTTGTTGCATTCAGTCTCAGTAGCATACAAGTCTCATAAGATTTTTGTGTGCATATTCTGCATTATTTATTAATAAATGCCTCCTTTTGATTTCAGATCGAGCAAAAACTGAAGGAGCATGGGACAGTAAAGAATGCCACAATAAAATGGATTGGGCAACCAGGTGGCATGGTCTTTCACAAGATAAAAGTAAATAATTTTGAAGAAAATAAGACCAGGGAAAAATGTGACCTCTAAATTAGTTAATTTAAGCATTCTTTTCTTAAGATAGAAATTGAACAGACCATATGTTTAGTGCCTTTTGGAATGTATTCCTAAATATAACAAGAATGAAAATTATCATCAGCTTTAATTAGTAAGTTTTGCTAAGTTTTAAACAGGCATTTTTTTAAATTAATAAGTCTACAGTCCATGTGCTTTACAGATGTTGATAGATTATAAAATGGCACTTCAAGAAAACTAAACAAAGAAAGTGGAATTTTGTTATTTCATTCTTTTTATTGTTATAATAAAAAGACAGTTCATGCAGTTGCTCATGTGCATACTCATGATTACATTGTACATGTCCTCACAAACCTTTATAAAAAACAAAAAAAAACCCAAACAAACAAAAAAAAACAGATTTCAATATGTAGTTTTTTTCCCCAAAAAGTAAACCACCATTCAGAAACCAGGTGTGCCATATTCTTTTTAGAGCAAAGGGGCTTTTTCCTAGCAAGCCTTCCATGAAAGTCATACTCATTCAATCTTTTTTTCTGATTGTGCTGTCATGAACATAAATATTTAATGTGCTTACAGAGGCCTGTAGGTCACATGATGTAGCTCTTGGGTTTTTCATCTGGCCTTGGACCGAATTTACTGAGATGCCCACTACTGGGAAGATTGGCAACTGTCTTGTAGACTGTCCATTTATAAATAGTTCTTCTCATTGTAGAATGGCGAATTTTAAATTGTTTGGAGATGGCCTTATAACCCTTCCCATATTGATGAGCAGCAACAGTTGCTTCTCTGAGGTCATGGCTGATGTCCTTTCTTCTTGACATGATGTAGACTCATACCTGAGTACTCCAGAACACCAAACTGCCAAAAGCTTTGCTTTTATATTCTTGATGATTAACTAATCTTGTGTAATTCATTAGTAACACCTGGCTGCTAGTTAGTCTCTTAATGATTGTGGACGTAGGAATTGTGTACTTATTTTTTCCCACCTGGTTTCTGAATGTTGGTTCACTTTTGAGGGAAAAAATGACTACATAAAGAAATGTTGTTGTTTTTTTTGTCACCTGATGTTATTTGTTTGTTTTTAGAAGTTGGTAAGTACCACACTATTGTTATTTAGGCCCTGATAAATAAAAACTTAATTAAAGAAGGGTGTACTTTTCTCATGACTGTATAGTGTTCTAACAGAGGTTTAATTATTTATCCAATGTGTATATATGATTACAAAATATTTTAAATGATTTGGTATTTAGGTAATGCATTTGTAATATTAAAATAATGGTTTATAACCTATTGCTATATATGTATGGAGCTTAAAACCTTTTTAACAAATATGTGTGAGGCATGAATTCAATAGTTAAACATGAAAAACGTCATGGATGTTACTTTTAACAAGTATAAATCAATTAAAAACATTTGTAAACATAGATAGTCATTTATACGTATTCAGTTTCTTCTGCATGTTGATGCAATATTAAGTGCATAAATATGTTTATATCCATCTTTGGCTATGTACTTGCATTATATGCAGTCATGTATGACTAGGAATCTCTATACACTACATCAGACTTGTGCCACAGGAATTCATTATGAGGGTGGCACAATGGTGCAACAGGTAGCATTATCACCTCACAGCTCTAGAGTCCCCTGTTCAATATTCAACTCAGGTTTCTATCTGCTCTGAGTTTTGCACCTTTTCTCCATGTCCATGTTGGTTTCAACACAGAGATTGACTGCAACCCTTGCCATGATAAAGCAGTTACTGAAGATGAAAGAATGAGAGAATTAATTTATTATGAACAGACCTTTGTACAGTACTTAAACTAAAGCTGAATTTTATCAAAATTAGTTTAGTATGATGTTTTCAATTCATTGGTAAATATTATTAAATACTTAGAAATCATCAAATAATCCAAATTAGCCCATGACTGATGTGAATCAACAACCTTTACTTACAAAATAATACAAAGAAAATTAAGCTGACAGGCCCATTGAAATCGAGTGACCTCCACCACCCCAAAAAAGTTCCACCATGTAACGTAATTAAAGCATACTCTTTTAAAAAGGCTTATACAGTTTACAACACCTGGATGGTACCAATTTAATCAAGATATTCAGTTCTGAATTGTTGTAGTTCAAGTTCGTGGCATTTTTATTCTTTGTTGTGTTCTTTTGACACTTCACTCAGTCTGGCCAGTCGGATCCATGTAGTGCTTCCCACCAGACCTTAAACACAAGGCCTCTCACCCCCACAGAAGCAATAAGTGGAAAGATATGGTGCATGAAGATAGTGCTAGGGTCTGATAGGTCGATACACACAGGCAGCATCACAGTGTAAGACATCACATGTTGATCTAAAGACACTGCTGAGTTGGAATTGTGCCATTAGAAATATTCAATTGAATGCAAAAGCTGAATTTAAATGTTATATTTCTGAATTTGTATCACACTGTATCATACACCAGAAATTGAAGTTTGAACTGAAGTTGATTTTCATGGTTTGCAAAATAGCAAAACAGCAATCTAAAATCCGAAATTGAAATTTCACACCTAAGGATATACATTTAATAGCTACTGCCTGAAACATTCCCAACCACTGAGAATGAGTGTGAGGAAAAGTGGGAGAAAAATAGATGTGACATAATGTTTTTATTTTTGGACAGGGAAGTTGAAAGGGAGAGGGAGAGGGAGAGAGAGAGAGAGAGAGAGAGAGAGAGAGAGAGAGAGAGAGAGAGAGAGGGAGGGGGTGATGCAGGGAAACACTGTGGGACAGTTAGGATTTGCCCACTCTTAGAATGGAGGCAGGTTCCTAGTCTCTGCAGTAAATTGTGGAAATGCACCCAGAGTCTGGTAAGCATTTTTTTATTCCTCTTTTGGGTTGTTGGATGTAAAAAGAGTGACTAAAAATATAGGACCAGGTATAGGGTGTATTGAATGTATATGGCAAGTGTTTTTCGTAGGAAAATTAACCTCTAGTTCTATAATATGCTTTGTGTGAGTGACCGAAATATGAAGTACTGATGATAAGACCGATTGAACCTGTGATTTATAGTTTAAAAAAAAGAAAAAGAAATGAATAAAAGAAAAAGAAATATACTGAAGTGTTATAATCTGCTAATGTCTGTATGTGATACGCAGACTGTACGATCCATTTGTAGGTCAATATTTCCGTTCTTTATGGGTGTGTAGTTGGGTGAACTTTTACATATTTTCCTATGTTTTTGAAGGTTCACTGTATAATTTTGTGTGAATTTTATTGGTGTTTCCAAAAGCATTTTGAAGTTTGTCTGTGTTAAGGAATGTTGTGGAGTGTGTAGTCAGATGGTCTCTCAGTAGGTGCCTGCTGGGTGGCCTCATGTTTGTGTGCATATGTCCTTGATTTTCTATGCCAAAGCATGATATCATCATCTTGGACCCTCTGTAGTGTTTTTTTTCCTTTCAGGTGTGTGCCAGACTGTTCTATGTTTGTTTAATTTCTTTTTTGCTTTGAAATAATCAGCGTGACAAGATTTTAAGAACATGATAAACCTAACTGAATTCAAGTTAAGTGAGTTTGAGACATAATTAGGAAATCTCTTCCTCTCTTTTCTCGTTTCAGAACAAACTCTGTTCCAAGCTTCACAGGTCCACCATATCTCCCATTTCAACCCCGATCAGTCTTTGCTGCTTGTCTGATATGCCTGATGGAAAGTCTGTAAAATAGGGAAGAAAGAACAATGGCATGCCTTACAGTGAGTGGTATATGGATAAAACTGAAAAATTAGCTAGACAGAACTGGAATTATCCAATGAACTGAGGCTCACTCAGAGACTATAAACTGTAGCTTCACATATCTGATAAGTCTAATACATTTACAAATTTGGGACTGTTAATCCTTTTCACATACTTATCTACAATCACCATCAAAGAAAGCAAAATAGTCAAATACATAATTTCAGCATAAGGAGATGGATGGTCCAGCATTAGGCCACCTCCTTCTCTCTGTCTCTGGGATCTTTCTTCTGTGTCCTCTGGTGGTGAAAACTCAGAATGACACAGAGCCCATTGTACTGGAGGGGAAGTGCTTGGTAGTGTGTGACTCCACTCCATCTGCAGAACCAGGAGGTAATGCACTGGGAATGTCAGTTCGCTCTGGTACAGGGCGCATTGCCTTTTCTGCCATCCGCAACACCAACCATGAACCATCAGAGATGAGCAACCGGACAATGACTATTTACTTTGATCAGGTCAGTACTTTCAATTCAATTCAATTATATTTATACAGCAGGAGATTAGGAGATTATTTATCATTTTTTTTAGTAAAGTGGTATGTAAATGTTTAAGTAAGCCAACCTGAACAAAGAATTTCCACCAGATTTACAAAAGTTTCACCAACATTGATTATCTTTGTACTCTCATATGTATATTGATGAATGCCCATAAATTACCAGTCATGTATACAGCACAGCTTGATAAAGGGAAACTGAAAGGACAAGTGAACTGCAAAAACTGACTTTAGCAGAGATAGAAGTGAAAGTCTATTCCAATTAAAAATTATATTATTTAACAGCATAACAGCACTGAAAAGTTTAAAATGACAGAAATTACAGAAAAGGTAAGTTATATAATAAAGTGAGGTGAAAAGAAGATGGTTTGACATGAAAATGAAGAAAAAATACTCTACACACACACACACACACACACACACACATATATATATATATATATATATATATATATATATATATATATATTACCCAGTAGTTGTGAATACTAAGCATATCACAGAGGTAAACCATATTGCAGCTTGAGACATACCAAATCAGTCATTTTCATTTCACTAATAAATTTGTGAACAGAATTAAAAGAAGATACTGTGGCAAATACAACCAATTCAGATGGAACCAAATATTCTGAGCCATTGCCCATCCTCCTTTCATACATCTGCATTTCTTCTTAATTGAATGACTGGTTTTATTTGTCTTAATTTCTGGATTTGGGTTGGCTTGCTTTCTTAATTTTTTTGTATATTTCTGTGCAATTGAAATAGCTACATAAACTATTTGAATTTGACAGCGTAATCCATATAGAAAAGTGCAGCAACTCTTCATAAAATATATGATTTGAAGCCGATCAGTCAAAGTTTACATTGATTAGACTTCTTATGTGTTAATTTACACACATTTAGCTCATGTAGGCTATGAACTTTTTTTTCCAAAATTATGGCATTTTCATGAATACTAAACTTCTTTTGTAAATGCTCTTACAAATGATTTACAAATATATCCGTCAAATAAGACACTATGTCACAGAGTAGCTTTAAAGTTATTTGGATATACACTATATGACCAAAAATATATGAACACCTGACCATAACACCCATATGAGGATCTTCTCCAAACTATTGCCACCAACTTGGAAACATACAGTTGTGTAGAATGTCTTTGTATGCTGTAGCATTGAGGTTTCTCTCCACTAGAACTAAGTGGCCTAGCCCAAACATGTTTCAGCATGACACTGCTACTGTGCACAAAGTGAGGTCCATGTAGCGTTGTTTACCCTGACCTCAACCCCAATGAACACATTTGGGATGAACTGGAACACCAACTTCATGCCAGGCCTTCTCATTCAACATCAGTGCCTGACCTCATTAATGATCTTGTGGCTGAATGGACAAATCCCCACAACCACGCTCCACAATCTAGTGGAAAGGCTTCCCAGAAGTGTGCATGTTATTATAACAGCAAGGGGGGTTAAATCTATAATGGGATGTTCAGCAAGCACGTATGGGTGTGATTGATCAGATGTCCACCTACTTTTGGCAATGTAGTGTAGATTTAGATCCCAAAGAGCAGAGGCAACAGTGGCAAGGAAAATATCCCTGAGATAACATGAGAAATAAAAAATGGGAAATCGAGTAATTGCACGAACTTAGTTTAAGAAATTTGAGGAAAAGGGACTAAATAAATTCATGCAGATTGAAAGGGCGAATGAAGGACAAAAATAGGTTTGTTTGTATGTTATCTAAATATTCTTACTGTATACTTCCTGTTTCAAATGTAAGGTCTTGGTAAACATTGGCAGCCATTTTGACCCTGCACGGAGCATCTTCCTGGCACCTAGAAAAGGGGTGTACAGCTTCAGCTTCCATGTGGTCAAAGTATACAATAGACAGACAATACAGGTAAACCATAACACCACATATATTGAATATCACCCTAAGACGTAAAAAGTGTAAAAAAAAATAATTTTTTTATAAATTTTTTATATTATTTCTGGGATAAAACTGCATCAAGCTCTAAAAAAAAATCTAGAAGATTGTTTCCTCTGGGGGACCTCTTCAA
This sequence comes from Pangasius macronema, assembly GCA_037577455.1. Lineage (NCBI taxonomy): Eukaryota > Metazoa > Chordata > Actinopteri > Siluriformes > Pangasiidae > Pangasius > Pangasius macronema. The sequence continues at coordinate 5,698,270 of CM074972.1, forward strand.
GGTTCTATGAGAACCCTACAGCAGGGTGTTTTTCTGTGACAGAGGGTTCTAAGTGTATGTATAGAGACAATAACTTTCCAAGAAACGCTTGTTCCTTAAGCGTTACCTTTTTCTCTTGGAGTCTGGAATTCTGCATTAAATGTCCACTTTACACTGCAGTCTCTGCAGTGAATTTCCACTAACAACTATAACTATTGTCCCAACATCAAGTATTTTACATTCAGTTCCTCTTCTTTTTCATCATAGTTCAGAAACCCTCCATTATTCAGAGTTGACACTATTTAGAGTTTGACACATTCCCGTGGAAAGTACACACCCCATTCACATCTCCTTCTGCCTATCTATTCCCTCAGGTAAGCTTGGTGTTAAATGGTTGGCCAGTGATCTCAGCCTTTGCAGGGGACCAGGATGTGACACGTGAAGCAGCAACCAATGCAGGACTGGTTACCATGGAGAGAGGAGACAAGGCCTACCTCAAACTTGAGCGAGGAAACCTGATGGGTGGCTGGAAATATTCAACCTTTTCTGGGTTTCTTGTTTTCCCTTTATAAAAGGCGTTTTGCGGAACTGTTCATATGCCCTAATTTCATTCTTTTGTCTGTTTTGTGCCGGTGATTTCAACAGATATTTGTCATCATCATATTCCTATGATTTGCATGGCTACTTGAATGACATCTGAAACAGATCAGATGAAGACAGTGGAGCAAATGAGCGACATCCTGATGTGGGCATTTTATTAAGATCAAAGTGCAAATGGTTGCAGATGGATACATGGCCGCATACTCATTTTTATTTATTATCACCAGTGCCATCTGTTAATCTGGCAAAACAGGTCAGTAAAGAGCCAAATAAAAGGCCAATCGCTTTGCCAGGAGACTGCAGGTCCCAGTGTAAACCTGGCTGTAATCATACATTAAAAGCATGGTGTTTGTACTGGCTGTGTATATTTTTTTTTTTAGAAAATTATGGGTAGTATCACATTTCACAGAAGCTAAATGGAATGCTTAGATATGTATATATGTAGAGTATTGGATGTCACCTTGGAATGTCATGTTCTATAATAAAATTGCTTGTTAGAACATTTTGATTTGCATGGTGTCATGCATTTGTAAGCTTCAGTATGCATAACATACAGCTGTTCCTTTCTGTATAATCAGGAAGAGACCCCTCTCTATCCCTCAGTTTTGTTAAAAGTGCTGGGATATTGAGTAACATGCAGGGTGATGCTGATCTTGAGGTTCCACATCCATGAAATTCCGGTGACAGATGGAGGAGTTGGCGGATAGTTACTTGCCGTTGCCAGAATCCTGCTGATTACGCCATGCATGCTGTCATTGTTTATTAGTATCAGAGTTCCATGTCTCTATGGGAGTTTTGTACTAAAGAGGACACTTTTCATACACTTTAAAAATACTTATACTTGAATCACATGGCATGCATTAATTCTCTATAACAGAAGCCCTCACAGTGGTTCGGGCTATAACATAAATGATAGCTTTATATTAATGTGCTCATTCTAATATGTTATCGCTTCTATAGTAACAGCCCATTGATAGGGACTTCTATGGCAGTTGCTCCACTTAATCTAATACATGTAATAAATGAGTCTTTTAATACAGAGAAGTTTGTGTTTTCTTATTTCTTGGTAACAGGACAAGCAGCATTTTTTTTGTCATATTAATTTCAAATTAGAGAGAAAAAGAAGCTGGTGAAGGAGTGGCTGCCTACAGCTGCTCTAATGTAAGTCATAATGAGAACTTGTTTCATAACATTATTGTTAATATAAATGTAATGTAAATTCGTTGTGGTATAAGAGGAATAACATACTTCAAGCAATTCTGGTACAAGAAAACAATAAACTTAGGGGTATTAATGGGGCATCACACCATGGCATGGATTATTTTCCTATAACAAAACCTGTTCTGTGTTGCTCCATACGTAGGACATGGCTTGTTACAAATCGAGCATTTGCCACGAAGAGATGAGAGGTGGAAACAGGTATTAGATTAGAGTATATTCTGATAGAGATTGTGAATCTCTGAAACATAGAAAGATGGCAATTTTCATAGTACCTTTGCAGCAGTATCATAGTACACTAAAACAGTTCAGTCAGGGTTGCAGTGGATCCAGAACTTATCCCAAGGTAAGGCACTAGGCAGCAACAAACCCTGGATGTCTCATCCCATGGAAATTTAAACCATAAAAATATAATGGAGAACAGAACATGGAACGTCCATGTACTTAACCTTTTGCAACAGGCACTTTTATATAAGATAAACCACACAGACCAAAGGATTCTGAGGAACAAGAAACTGAGTTAAAGAACAAGCAATAGGTGGAAAGTAGAAAAGGGAATTAGGCTCTACAATTATTTGAGAACAATTTTGTTGCCTTCTTAACCAAGGACTTGATAGATTCTATTGAGCTTCACCTCTGTGCAATATACTAAAACACCAGATGAGACAGCCAAAAAAATAACCCAACAGACAATCTTAGGGTTTGATATTGGGGGGGTTCAGCTGACATTTGGAAGGTTGACGTGTGGCTGAAGGTGCTGTTGGGTGTCTCTGACGCTGTCTGGCTCCTTGCATATTCACATTCATGTAGTTGTTGTTGCCAATCTGTACTCCTGTGACATTGGATAAGCAGATGCTCACAGTACCTGGGAGGAAGGTAAGAGGAGAAAAAGGAAGTCTGTAACCTTCTGACTTACTGTTTTTGGTTCCTCTTTATGTTGAGTGAAACAGTTATTTTGACATAATACAGTCTCTGCTACTCCACAAATAACAGGTTGGAGTAACACTTACTTGGAATTGAGTATTGCCGCTGACAGGAGAGAAAAAAGGTTTTAGGTTACCAATGTGTATTATTTGTATGATAGCAAGAGTAAATAAATAAATCAACACCATATGTCAATAAGGTGTCTTTCCGAACCTGCATATTTTGGGGCCTACAATTGGTGGGTGGAGCTCTTGCAGCTGGGTTACAATACATTCCTGGTAATGTTGGAGAACATAAATGAGCAAATAACCTTGTCCATGAAGATAAAAACAAAAGTAGTAGTAGAATATAACTCTGTAGTAGTAGTAGATTAAAAAGACTAAAATATACTAAAATCCCAGACAGCACACATGTTTGGGCCAGATAGGTATGTTGTTGTTGTTGTTGTTCTTCTTCTTCTTCTTTCGGCTGCTCCCGTTAGGGGTCGACACAACGGATCATTGGTCCACATATTTGATTTGGCAAAGTTTTTACTCCAGATGCCCTTCCTGATGCAACCCTTCCCAATTTTATCCGGGCTTGGGACCAGGACTGGGAGTGCACTGTGGCTGAGGTTGGTTCCCTGGCTGAGATCCAGGGTGAGAGCACCAAGGCTTAACTACTAGTCCTCCAGGGACTCTTTCGGCCAGATAACTATAGGAGTCATGAATTAGTCTTCGCAATTGCATCCATGATGCAGACTTGCATGACATTCAGGCCACATTTTTAAAAAAACATGTAAAATTACAGAAAGCTTATTACATTAGCTTTAATTCAACAGTTACAACTCTGCCATTCACCAGATGTGAGTTATCCACTTGGAAGTAGCACCTATATGTACAAACATTCTGATTATGTCTGTAGAAGAGTTCAAAAAAGGAACAAATGACATCAAATGGGATAACTTGGCAACAGATAATTTCCCAATGAGTAGGATTAACAACTTTACGTTTACACGTTTACACTTTAACTGGGATTTGAACCACTTCTGAACTGAGTCTCTGCCACATTTGGACCTGCATAAGCTTAGGGCCAGACATAACAATACTCTTTTTTATACCTCTGCTTTGGCACAGATCTGTAAAATACATTAGGTGCATCTTTGGACAGCTGTGCACAAAAGACATGGGCCAGCTCTGCTATGCAACTCCAGAGATGATGCGGCACCACTTCAGCCCTAATCTAGTGCACTGTACATTTGTCGTCTGCAATCAGTAGCCTGGTTTACATACCTGCTCCTTTGGCTGTAGGGATAGGACCCATTTCCTAAAACAGACAGTTCTAATTGAGCACATTCATTAAAAAGGGATGTCTATATTCTTTATTAAGAATTTTGTTAACATATACATATTATATATTATATGTACACAGTACATATAATATATGTGCTGTGTACATATATTATTTGTACACAGCACATATAATGCTTTTCTGAAGTTGAATACCTGTGTGGGAGTTGCCTGAGTCTTCACAGTAGACTCAGTGTGTTCTTTCAGTCTTACTGGTAGGGGAAAAAATAGAAAAATACTGTATAATAATATGAATTCATGAATTATGGTTTGAATTAAGAAATGGGGGTTTTATGCACTTCACGAGAAAAATCCATATTTTAAAACAATTCACAGTTTCAATTCACTGTTATAATGTAATATTTTACATTTTGGAGATATGGATGAAGATGGCCAATAGATAAAACTTGTGGTGGCTTTAAAGAATTACAATGCATTGTACACTCAAATACAGTACAGTAAATGCTAGGCACAGGGACAGATGAATGTATAGAATAAGATGTACCATTCTTTGTTTGAGGGGTGGTATAGAGTGATGCGAAACTGGAACTGTTTTTGTCTTTATTGTCCTATAGGGAAGAAATGAGAGAAATAGGAGAGAATATAATGTCTAAGTTGGAATGTCTATTATACTGTATCTAATAAACATAAAGAATAAATGCAATATATAATCAAATAAACAATATGAAATGGAATGTATTAGAGTAATAACATTAACTATAGTTAATTTCAGGTTGGTAATGAATAAGAATCCTGTGATATAATGATTTAACTGGAATTGCAAAATTTTGTACCAGCTGTTTCAGAATGCTGTGGACAGCATCAGGCACATGTTGTTTGTGCAACTCGTACACTTTCTTTGTGACCTCAATACAACCTGGAAGTAATATGGAATGAGCACTGAATAAATGAAAAGCTAAGAAAGCTCTAGAATAAAGCTCTAAAATAAAGATACAAATCTTTTTTCAAATAAAAGCATGATTCAGACACACTCAGATTGATGCTGTGAATATCTATATCCAAAGAAACAGGGAAGACTAAAGACAAAATTGCAAAACATTATGCATATCAATGTCAGCCTTTTGCTTGACAGGGGTTAGTGTGATTGTCAAAGCTTGCTGTCTAAAATTTATTGGAAATTTTTCATTCACTGATTAAATTTGCTGTGTCCATGTAAACATTGACACTATGGCAGCAACTGAATCTAAGCACTCTAATACAAAAAAGATGATAGAGGTGGAACACAAGTGGTGCACACTAAGGCATAAGAGCTCACCCATGAATGTGGGCCTTTTGTCGGGCCTTTTGTCCCAACAGTGCTGCATCAGATCAATTAGGTCACCGAGTCCATCTGCCTGGCTGCTGTCTAGAGATGTCAGATCAGGCCTGTCACCTTCACGGACACGAAATCGCACCAAACTAGAGACTTTAACTGTCAGAGAAGTGAAAAGAGAGAGAGAATGAGGCAGTGAGAATCTTAGTGAGTAAGCAAAGTCCTATATTAGACTGTGTTTGTAACTGATTTGCAGTTAGAGAAAGCACTGGAGACTCACTGCTGTATGGCTGCTTTCCAGTGATAACTGACCACAACAGTATGCCATAGCTAAGACAATATTTGGAAAGAAACCCATGTCATTAATTGCACTGAATGCATAACCCACTCATGTTTGGTCACAAAGCTTTTACCGAACATTCTTTTTACCTGTAAATATCAGAGGAAAAGGTAGGGGCGTATCGAGAGGAACAAAATGCTTCTGGGGGCATGTAGCTTGTAGTCCCAGCTGCATCCTCATCTTTCTCCTCAATCACTTTGGAAGTACTTTTAGCTATTTTGGCCAGACCAAAATCTGTGAGCTGGAGTGAAACAAAACAAATAAACAGAGGGACTACTCAGAGATGTCACACTTGTTCCTTAACCACTTGGTCACTAGCCATCAATAAACTTTTTCATTATGTGTCTGACCTTGGCATTGAGACTGTCATCCAGTAGCACATTGCTGGGTTTCAGGTCCAGGTGCAGAAGAGGTGGAGTCAACTGGTGGAGGAAGTTCATTCCCAGGGCAATCTGATTAATAATGCGGAAGGTAAGCGGCCAGGGCGGGGGTCCATTCAAAGCCAGCTGGAGGTCCGCCAGAGATCCTCTCTCCATGTATTCCATGACTAAACCCATCTGAATGACAGACTTCTCTCCTTGAGCTTGACTTTGGTAAACACCCAAAATTCTCAACACGTTGGGGTTCCCACCATGACGCATCAAGTCTGCCTCTCGGAGGAGACATGAGTCGGTGCTAGGAAGGAAAAAAAGGCAAGGGATAAAGTGTCCTGTGTAGGGGTGTATCTTCAGTGACCGTGTAACCTTCAGTCAGAGGTTATTTAGCAGGTTCAACTAGATATTTGTGCACTTTCGTAAGTATACTCTTACTAAATGAAATACAGCAGATATGCATAGATTTTAATCTTTCCTGTTAGAGTTGAGCATCAGGATGTTACAAACAAGTCACTGGAGTGAGCAGTTTTTACTCTCCTGCAGGCAGGGGTGGACAGTCAGATACAAAGCATGCAGAAAGAAAAGTCATGTTAATTAGAATGCATTTTCCTCTACCTCCTCTGTCACATCCATCAGTTGAAAGGGACCACCACCATAAGACCACTAACAACAAGATTATGTGTTGGATCTTTAGCACAGCTGTAACACTGACATAGTAATGTGTATTGTGCTGGAATGAATGTCTCAGGGACAGCAGTGCTGCTGGGATATTCAAACACCTCAGTGTCATTGCTGGCTTGAGAACAGTCCATCCTTTACAAATATCCAGCTAACAGCATCCTGCGGTCAGAAGGTGAGTGTTTAACTACTTATTCCAAGTAGAACCTTCTTTTGGAAGCTTAGGACCCTTAATTAGCCAATGAACCCTTAAAGAAGCCTTGAGTAACCCTTTCTTCTAAGAGTGCAAGTAAGTGTAAATTGAATGTGTGCACTCTCAGAAATAAAGGTAACAAACTGTACTTATCTTTGTTGCTGGAGTAGTACCACCAAGGTTACATCTTTCGTTCCTTTAGTATGTATATTTTACCTGAAGACATGAATATGGTGTACCTCTAAAATAATTTAAGGTACATAATCGGACCTTAAGAACCACTGGTAGACTTTAATTGTACATCACAATGCATGCACAAAGATGCACAATAAAGGTACAAAGCATGTACCACTGATGGTACCACCCCACTGACAAAGACATGTACAGCTTGGTACATAGGGGTAGAATGGGCATTTCAAACTGTTGAAACAGCAGGTGGGATATGGTCAATAATTGTAACTACAATGAGGCCACTGAGTGTTAAAAAGTCTGCTTTTATTTATTTATTATTTTTTTGATGTGTCAAGTATTTTCATTCATTTTATATCGGTATTAATCAACTGCAAAGCTGGCCTACCTAGGAAGAGATATGTCATAAGCATGAGACACATATATTTACCCATCATTATAATGTAGTAACTTTATGGCAACGTCCATCCCCCATGTTTTATGTTTTGCCCTATGGATCTGTCCAAATCCACCAGAGCCAATCAGCTGCCAGGACTCCAGACAGTCATGATGAACCAAAGTAGGCACAAGGCAGCTGAACAGGTCCATGTATCTGTATTAATATAAAATAGACATTTCCAAGTGTTGCAAACTCAGAAATTTTGTTGCTAGGTTTGGCAACCTTATAGACCCCTTTAGCATCTTTATTTAAAAAAAGAGCCTAGCTGCTGGTTATACGAGTTGAAAAAGCAGGTTGACTCTCCACCAATTCATAAAGAGTGGCTGACTTATGCTTGCATAAGCTAACAGCCAATCACTGATCACCATTTTTAACCAATGACCAATCACTGATCACCATTTTTAACAAATGACCAATCACTGATCACCATTTTTCCCAATGGACAATCGATGACCACCACTGTACCCAACAACTAAGAGCACCACTGTTTGCCCTAACCAATTTTTATTCCTACTTCATAATGTTACCCCTTCCAAAATCGTTTCCCTTCATGCCTATTTCCTACCATACCACTGCTTCATTTTCTCTGCTTTTCCACGTCTGCTCTACAGATGGATAGAAATTCATTTCCATAAAATGAACATGTTTCATTTGTATACGTACAGAGAATAAAATATTCTATACTTCTTAATGTCTGCGCTCTTGATAGAAATGATAGTGCTTTGTAAATACGTAAATAGTTGGTTTGTGGTTCCATGACCAAGGATGACTTCTTTCTGTAAAGAAGAAGTTTTAATTTTCTATTCTGATTAAACTCCGTACTAGTCTAAAGTTCCTCCAACTAGGAAAAACCTTGGAAAACACCTCTTCAACTTGCAATTCCTATTCGGAAAATCTCCTCAACGGCAAGTTCAGAGTATGATGTCATATCAACATGGCCGCTTACACTGTCAACAGTAAATATCGCTTCACTACTTTAAATGAGGAAATCTTACTTTTTCTTGTAACCACAGGTTTTCATGTTTCGATGTGCAAATAATCATGACTATGCTATTGACCTGTGATGTCATTTGGCGACTTCTAGGCACTTTTTCCACATGCATTAAATACTTTCCCCTGAAAAGACTTGGCACTGACTGCAACCCCAGAAGTTACAACTCTACAATTATGATGAATTGTTTCAACAATAAATTATATATATGTGTGTGTGTGTGTGTGTGTGTGTGTGTGTGTGTGTGTGTAAAATTCTTCATTGTATATATAGCCAACATTATAACATTATATATATATAGCTAACATTGTTGAACAAGTTCAACTTACCCTAGGTCAGGATGGTGAGAATTAAAGCTAAACTGTCACTCGAGATATTCAATCCAGCTGTTTGTGGAGCCTCAGAGCACTTGAGCTCATGGCGCAGCGCCTGCTGTGTTACTGAAATCTGACATACTGAAATGGCGACGCTGAACAAAACACACCGACTCTAAGCTGTATGAGCATTTCTTTCACTTCCTCATAGGACGAGAAGGAGAAAAGAAAATGCAGTGCCATTGACTGTCTTCAGAGGGCTGTCTAACAAGTCTGGTCTACATACATGCATGATATATACGTGGAGTTAAAGTCTTTAAATCTTATCATAACATCTAGAATAAAGTGTTCGGTAGTGTTTAAAAACATAAAGACAGGAGGTGTTACAGTGTTGGTATTTGTAATGAAATGATCGCCATGTGGGAATAAGCTGAATACAGGATAAGCAGTCAGACACATGCATTCCGCATATCACCGCGCGTGCCATTTCTGTTAACCTAAAACGGAAATTTTCTATTGACGTCAGCGGAATTTCCCACATAACGTATCTACAGTATATGCGCAGTAGATTTACTGCAGGACCTGTGCTTCCTCACTGAACAGGTTATGCTGACTTGACAAAACCAGCATTCTGTTCTGCTTTATAAAGGTATTATTATTTTATTTTATTTTATTTTATTTTATTATTTTGGTTTTGTCAAAACCAGCATTCTGTTCTGCAGTTTATTATTATTATTATTATTATTATTATTATTATTATTATTATTATGTCCCTCTCTGTGAGACTCTCACTTCATCTATCTCTCGGTGCCACACACTCTCTCCATCCATCTCTATCAATCTACCAGCAGCACACACTGTCTCTCTCCATCTTTGTCAGTCTACCTCTATCACTCTCTCACTCCTTCTGTCTTTCAAACACTAAAACTCTCTCCATCGACCTACCTTTACCAGTCTGTCTCTCCATTTATCTTTCAACCATTCTCTCCATCATCTGTTTACTAGTAACAATCTATCTATCTATCTATCTATCTATCTATCTATCTATCTATCTATCTATCTATCTGTGCTACACACTCTGTTCATCCATCTCTCTATCAATCTGCCAGTAGCACACACACTCCCTCTCTCTCTCCATATTTCTTTCTATCAGTCGACATATATCACTCTGTCACTCAATTCAATTCAATTTCTAACAACTGTCACAAAGCAGCTTTACAGAAATGTATAAATTCAGGAAGTTTTAATGTATAAATTTATACATTTGTCCCTAATGAGCAAGCCAGAGGCGTCTGTCTTTCTACTAACACTCTCTTTCCATCTGACTTTCTACTTGTATCACTCTATTTGTCATCTATCTTCTACCAGTAACTGTGTGTCTGTCTTTCTGTCTGTCTTTCTGTCTGTCTTTCTGTCTCTGTCACCCTTTCTTCCTTTCTTTCTTTCTTTCTTTCTTTCTTTCTTTCTTTCAACTTATGAAGCAGTTTCAGACATTCAGACAGGCTTTATCAAGCCAACATCAAAGTTTGTTGTGAAGAACTTTACCTAGCTAGTATCAAAACGAGTCTCAAAATATCAAAATATCAAACATGGCTTTACGAAGACATTCTCAGGCGACATCACATACGTGCATTACGGTAGTAAAACTACCGCACGCCTACTACGTGTTTCCCCAAGTTTCACTTTTAAAAACAACAAGCTGCGCTCGTAGTCAGGACGAGTGTTTAAACGCAAGCGGTCAGAGAATTGTCCAAAAATGTTCAGTGTTTAAAACAATATAAACAATGTTTATGACTGATCACAAATACGACATCTTCGGTGCGAGTTAGACGCCGAACTTTGGACCCATATCGCTTTTTAAATAATTCCGGAAGACAGACTGCAGATATGCTGCAATCGAAACTTAAACTTGGGAACCAAAAGGTGAAGGGTGCGGTTTAAAGTCCTGAAGTTGCCATGGTAAACATTTCTTAAATCACAATTTCAAAGAATTGTTTCATTATATACTGTCCCTTAACGTTATTGGGTAGATTGTGTACATCTCTAACATCTGCTTTTTGCATTGTCATAAAAACTGTAGATGAAAATCATATAATTTTCATTTGTAATGTCTCTTTCATCTGTCTAACCAGAAATCAGGCATTATTAACTCTGTTAGTGTTATTATTATTGTTATAATGTTATTCTGCAACTGTACTTTTTGACGTATGATTGTGATACCTGTCTGTTTTTTTTCTGTCTCTATGGACAAACGTACATACAGACAAGTAAATCCTGACTATTACCTACACTTCAACCCCATCATGGCTCTCTCAGCCATCCCAGAATGGAGGGATAAGATGGCAGGAGAGCAGCAGGTGGAGGACGAGTTTACCTGCCCAGTTGTGTTGCAGGGCTCTCTGCTGTCCCTGAAACCCACAGTGGAGCGAGTCTTTGGTGTGACTTTGAGAATTGGTGGGGAAGACACTTCATATGCCTCTCAGGATGAACAAATTTGGCTCCAGCTGAAGGGAAGGAAACAAGAAGTTGAGGCAGCAAAGGTGGGTTTGTTCTATTACACAGACCAGTGTGGTTTTCATTCTTAAAATGTTCCTTCACCAAGCAGCTTTGCAGTGGCCCAATGCTTTGTGTAAATCAATCTTAATTATCAGTGCTCATTTGGTGACTGACATTTCCTTGTATATCATTTTCATGGGGTGTTCTCAATGCCAGTTTTTGCATTGTCTTTCTCAGCACAGTGGTAGGCCTCCAGTGACAGGAGGACAGTCATGACTTAAAATAGTATTAGTCATAGTTGTTTTTGTCTCATTATATGTCTTGCTGGATTTCTCTTCTTGTCAGCTTTTTATAAAAGGTATTGTGAACCAAGAGGCTCAGAAGGAAGTTCAATATCCACATGTGCTTCAGTGTGTGTTCTGTGGTGCCAAGGGGCTATTTATTGACTGCCTGGTTAGAAATACCTCAGCACATATAGTGGTAAGTAGGTTTAGAATGGTGAAGTTGGTCTACTTTGTCTTCTTTACTGTTAGTAGTTACTATTAGTGTATGCATTTACCTTTGGGTTAACTTTCCCCAGGTGGGCTCAGTAGGTTGTCTCCTCATCTCTGGGCTGGCCGAGTCTGTTGTGAAGGCCTACTCCCTTGTCATAGACCTGGTAGACAAGTACAGTTCTAGCCAAGTGCAACCCTCTCAGGCAAGAAGTGAGTCCATGGATTCTCGCCGGACCTTCAAATCCCTGGTGGAGAGACTGGAGGACAGTCACACATTAGAACTGCTGAGCCTGCCAGTGATGGTTAAAGAAGTTCTTCTGGACTTAGTTAAGCAGTCAGGACTAGATCCAAATACTTTGGACAGTGGTGTAGTTTCAGCCGGAGCCACAAAACCTCTAAAAATTCAGGAGAGAATGGATAGACTGATGCTAAAAGAATCTAAGGAGAACCAGAACCTTGAGATTTCAAAGAGTGCCACCATTTCTCCCAGAGCAAATGGGACACCTTTTTTTAACTTTTCAGATTACAGAATCAATGACACAGAAAAGCAAAATAATCAAGCAGAGTCTCCAAGTAACTTCTTCCACTGTTTGGCAGCAGGCACAGAATCAAGGCCTGGTGCTTCAAGTGCAGATGTAAAGAAACAAGACAGACAAGTACACAAGTGGTCTGAAGGTGTATCCCCTGATATAGAGGAGGAAGAAGAGTTAAATCAGGAGGATCAACATGAAGAAAGCCTGTTGTCCACAGCAAGCAAACAAGAACATGAGCATCTACTTAAATTCTTCACTGCAATGGGCTTCAACGATGAGGTGGTATGTAGAGTTTTGGCCCGTACTGGACCCAGAGAACCCTCTCAGGTTCTTGACCTGATCCAGCAAGAGCAAGATAAAACAGTGATTCAGATGTTAAAGGAGGAGGTGAATGGGGCTCCAGGGACCAAAGATGAGGATTTTGTCCTTGGTGTGATGAAGAAAGCAGCAGCCAGCTGTGGGTACACAGAGGAGAAGGTGGCTGAGATTTACATCAACCTCCCTGAATTGAAACCGCATGAGCTGATCCTGGAGCTGCAGAGGAAGGGCATGAGGGAATCCAGTGACAAGAAAGACAGCAAGAGAAAGAAAGCAGAAGAATTAGAGGAGCAGAGGAAAAATGCACCCATTCCTCAAAGAGCCAAAGAAAGTCCTTTAAAGGAAGAGAAGAAAACTGAGAGAAATAATGGGAAGAGTGGAATGACAAATATAGAAAAGACTGAGAATGATAGAGGAGTAAGTTTAGAAGCAGTGACTAAAAAGAAGCAAGATGTGGAAGCATATGGGAGAGGAAAGTCAAGTGTAGGACTGAGAATGCCAGAACACTTAGCTGAGCTAGACAAGATGGACTTGGCAAGCACTAAACCAAATATGTTTTCATCTTCATTCCATACTATTCCGCCTTCTGTATGTGGGCCTCCTCAGCCGACTTACCCATCTCCACTGCACTCGAACATCTCAGAAGAAAAAAGTGCCCCAGTAGAGCCTACTTTCCTCAGGCCTAAGCACAAACATCTACCAAGCAAAGCAGGTGCAGTCATCACCGGACAGCAGCGCTTCTTGGAAGGCTTAGAGACACCCTTTGTCCTCCAGCTGAAGGATGACCATGGTGACCCAGGGCTGCGGCAGATCATCATTGATGGAAGCAATGTTGCTATGACGTAAGAAAAGAGTTAAGAAGGCTAAACAGAGTAAACAAGCAATTTAACTTAAGAAATAAAAAGGTAAGGGATGAAGACAGTAGAGTGGAAGAGGCTTGACAACATCAAACCGGATTAGCAAAAAAAAGAGAGAGAATGACAACTTTGGTAAATTCCAGTAGACAGTATATAAAAGATCTTTCATAGCCTGAATTTGAATATTACTAGATATTTTAACTCACTTTAATCTTTAATCTTCAGACTCCAAGAAGGGAACAAGCAAGCAAACGTTTATCCGAGCTTCACTTTGTAGCTGTATAATTGTTCAGATAGTTCCAGTACAAAATTTTACCCAAGATGTGTACCAGTTTTTGGTTAATGTTTTTGTTTACCTTGTACATCTTAACATTTGACATGTCACTTCTTAATATGGCAGATGACTTTTATAGCTATTACATATATGTGCCACTAGCAACATTCTTCAGTCACTGCCCAAAAAATGGCATCAAGCCACAGTCATTTGATATGGAGTAATCTGCAAGACGTGTAACAGGAGAAGACTTATTATGCAGATTATATTGTACTGCATCATGTGTGGTATCATTATGAATATTGATTCTGTATTGTACTTGGCCCAAGGCATGGTTTGGGAATATTTTTCTCCTGTCGAGGCATTGCTTTGGCTGTGGAGTACTTCTGGAACCAAGGCCATCGCAAAATCACAGCACTTGTTCCCCAGTGGAGACAGAAGAAAGACCCAAAGATAAAAGGTAATTATTATGTAACTTACGTGTTTTTCTTTTAAGACTTTTACCAGGTTAGTTTGTCTATATTCATAGCATATTCTCTTTTAAAGAGCAGCACTTTATGGCACAACTGCAGGATCTTGGGCTCCTCTCGTTTACCCCATCTAGAGAGTTTAAAGGACAGAGGATAAATTCCTATGATGACAGGTATATCCACACACCACTGCGCCCATTTTTCACCACTTCTTAAATGATGTTCAGCTTGTCATCTTACTGTTTTGTTAAAAAATATTCACTGGGCATTTTTTTAAAGCTTTCCCATAAGGTTCATAGGACTTCTGGTTGAAGTGGACATTGGGACTGTAAACAGTCAGATATATAACTTACAACTATATATGTTAAAAAATATGCTTGCGTAGTTGCTGGAGTAGTTTTAAAATCTCTAGTTGAGACCAATTATAAACTCGAGTCATGCAGCGGAGGCTGAGAAACTGAGAACCAGAACTCACGTACCATGCTGACAGTGCTGCATTTCTACCTCTGCTTTTTTTGCCAGTGTTCCAGGTCATAGTGGGTTCAAATCCAAAAACATACAGATAGTGGCACTTCTCAGCGTCATAATAAAAGCACTACTTTAGCCATACTGCTGATACCGCTCTAAACTATTCATATAACATGCTTTCAGATTTATGCTGCAGCTTGCAAGGCAGACAGATGGAGTGATTGTAACGAATGACAACATGAGAGACCTTGTGGATGAGTCAGTTGGCTGGAAAGAAATCATCAAGACAAGGTGAACTAGAACTTTTTAAGACCCAAAGATTTAAAAGAAAGATTGTGACTAGGCATAGGTGTTATGATGATATGGGAATTTACTCAGCGAATCATGGGTATTGCACTGCTACAGTATTCTAATATCTAATTTCTACTATAAATGTTCGATAATATCTGTGTGAAATACAGACATTATTTATATTATTTCTAATATAAATATTCAACAATGTCTCTGCAGGTTGCTCCAGTACGTGTTTGCAGGGGACCTCTTTATGGTGCCGGATGATCCTCTAGGCCGAAGTGGACCCCATATTAATGACTTCTTACGGACACAGAAGAGGTTCGTGCATAGATCGATGTACACTTACATGGGAAAAAGTAGAGAAATACACATACTTACAAACATATTCTAAAAGAGCTGTTATGATTAGTGGAAGCCTGACACACACACACTGTCTCTTTGTGTCTTTACCCAGTCCCCCTGTTCCAGGCAGTCACACATTTGCTGGTATGGCCTCAAATTTCCCCCAACCCTCATCTCAACCCAGGGCTCAGACAGAAGTGCTGAAGTACCGTGAACGGACACCTGGGGGCGTCAGCAGAGCTCACGGGTCAGTAAGAGGTCATTCCCAGGGTGGAAAGGAGATGGAGAGGTCAGCAGAGGAGACGCTCAGGCTGAAACAGGATTTGGTGCAGATTTTCCCAGGGCAGGAGAGTGTGGTTACAATGACCCTACAGTGCTACCCAACGCTTACAGACATCAACCAACTGTCTTATTTCATTCTGGATCAAGTAAATACAGAGGAGTAGAAAACCATGATTGTGAGTTTGAAATGAGAGAGACGGGCTCAATAATATAACCTATAACCGTCAGGCTATGCGTGAATCAGGGCTTGTATTCACAAAGTATTTGAAAATAACAGTCTTGAGAAAACAAGAAACTGATCTTGACATCAAAACATGAAAAATATTGTCCTTAACATTTAGCTGTGAACTGTTAGTTATTTGAAGTGCTAACTTAACAAATAGAGTGTGCAGTGGCTAAGAACGTGATGTCTACTTCATGGCAAAAAAAAAAAAAAAGTTTAGAAAATACAAATACAGTGTGTATATTTTAGACCAGTGCTGTGTAAACCTGTATTTTTTAGCTCTGTTTGTCTTTGCATTCCTATTTAAAGTGTGTTTTACTGATCAACATAATGATTAATTAATATTTTATCAGACATATAACACACAGTAAGGTACTATTTCTTTTGATTGTGTAATGCTGCATATTGTGGTCATTTTATTTGAACTCAATGAGCAATTACACCAACCAATATGGCGTCAGTGTCAATATTCTTTCAGATGTCTTTTTCATAAAGAAGTTTCAGAAGTCCAGCAATAAAGTTCCTTCTTCAGAAATAATGTTTTGTAATATCTGTTTCCCAAATATGTGGTGACTATTAAATTCTCTTGTATCCAAAGCACAATGGCCCAAACGGTCATGATCTGTGCTCTCTTATATCTCCTTTGGGGGAAAAAAAAAGATTATGTTGTTAATGCAGAATTCAGTCAAATAAGAAAATCAATCACGTGTTACATGTATAAGACACTGAATTCAAAATAGCACAAAGCTTTCATTTGCTGTACACAGTGCTGTAAGCAATATTAGAGCTTGTGCATTAATTATAAGGATGGGGTGGTGGAGAAGGTGGTGTTGCTGTCTCGTATTTCTGTCTGTGTGGAGTGTCTCATGTTTCTCATGTCTCACGTCTCCCCATCTCCATGAGGGTTTCCTTTGGGTTCTCTGGTTTCCTCCCAAAAACATGCCAGTAGGGTGATGTATGTATGTCTGCACCAAATGGCCCCTAGGTGTGAATCTGTGTGTTCCTGCGGTGGACTGGCATCCCATCCATTCTTGCCTAGTATAACCATATATATATATATATATATATATATATATGGTATTTGGTATATGGTTATACTATACTGGTATATATATGACCAGGATAATGACCATATACATATGACCAGGATAATGCAGTTACTGAAGATGAATAAAATTATTAAATTATAAATGATGTATGCTGAATATATGATTAAAAAAGATCATATATTTCACTCACATGCTTATTGTGAGTCCATCCAAGACACAAAAAAAATCAATATTCACACTCCCACATCTGTCACAAAGGTAAACGTTTGCACCTTTCAGTTCAGAAGTAGTCAAAATATGTTACACTTCTCACAGCGTACAATGAAAAGAAAGTACACAAAAAGGTCATTTTTCATGCTTATCAATCAAACATAGGTAAACTTTGGTTTGCCAGCCAGATTGCCCCGACTTTCCTGCCAACCATCAATTCAATAATCATCAATATCTACCTTGTTAGAAACTGTTTTCTTTATATTTTATTGGTCTTACCACTAGATGGTGCACACACAAAAAACAATTTCATTCACCTGCCAGGATCAATGGTTCAGCCTCACAGTGAATGTTACATTGTGTTTAAACAACTGAACTGCACATACTTTTCAGCAGAGGTTAGAACAGCATGTATAGATTTAACCTGTGAAGAAAGTGTTGCTGTAAAGAATACTTCAACATCTCATTTGGCATTTTTGTTCTAGATATTTGAAGTGAAGTGAAGTGACTTTGTGGCCAAGTGTGGTGATCCATCCAAGTGCACACACACAGTAGTGAACACACACACCCGTGAACACACACCCGGAGCATATGCTGGAAGATATTCCAGAGCTATAAGGGGCGCTACATATACAGTTTTCCCGTCTACCCTCCAAGAGGCTGTTCACCACAGAAATGTTGTGTTAGCATGCATTTGACGAAACAAAGCAAGCTGAGGTGTTTTGGAAAGACTGTAGAAAATGTTCTTAGTACAACAGTGAAGACTTTCTCTGTAATGATCCAAAGATGGCCCACATACCAGCTTGGAATAATGGTGCTGAACCCAGCCACACTTCTACCTCACTGAAGAACATTTCAATGCCACACAAGCATTTGTTGCATTAGGGACACTCTTGGCCTAGATTCCAATTGCTGCTGAATAAACTAAATGTGGCTGGTTAATGTTGGCCCACAAAACACTTGCCATTTTGACCCAGATTTCTCTGCTAGCTGTAACATATATGCTATTATTTCTTTGTATCATATTACAATGCCAAATGCAATGAATGTACAGTGAACTGACTCTGTCTGGCCCTTTAAAGGTAACTACCCTGTATGGTTCTGCTCTTACGAATCTCACCACAGATTGAATAGACTTGCCAAGCCTACTCCAAGCCAAGCGTATTTTGAAAATTCAGCAACCTCATTGTACTGTATTGAAGGCGTTGTTTAACTGGTTTGACATGCTTGGGTGAGGAGAAATGGAACAGCACACTATTTCTGGAGCATTCCTTTACATCGAGGTAACAAAGAAACTAGAGTAAATGAGAAAGTCAGAGAATATGGAGCAAAGACGACACTCGAAATAGGTATGTTTACAAGTAACTTGTTTTTGCCAGGTAAACGTGCCATTTTTTGTTTTTGATAAGATCTTTCATAGATTACGTAAAGCAGATGAGGCTACCATATTTTTGGAGCTGGGTGGGCAAATTTCTCAGACAGGGACAAAGCTGTCAGATTGTTTAGTGAGATAAGATATAACTGAAGTTTTATCTACAGACGGATCATCAGAGTTTTTAAATTTTTTTAATTTTTTGTAATTTAGTCATAAGTCAGTGGCATTAAGATTACAGCAATGTATTCTTTTTTACTTTTATGTCTGTCTTGGGTGTACTCTGTTTTACTCTCATTTTTGACACAACGTATGTCAATAATAATAACTTGACTCCATAATAACTCCATCAAAAGCAGAAGTAAAGCATAGTCAATGTCTAAAAGTGAATATAAAGTGAACGTATGCAGTCAAATTCAGCAGAATACGCAAAAATGATTGCATAAAAATGCCATTAAGCACACTATGCATCATAATTTTAAAAAGTCTGAATATACATACAGACCCAATGAAGGAATTGCTGTGGGAACACAAAATCTTAGTGCTTTGTAAAGTTTCCAGATTTGAACTCTGTTAAAAATTTATGCTTTGCGTTAGGTGTTCTCTGTACTGGTGGAATTACCACGCTACTGTAAGTGTGGGGTGCCATTAATTTTAAAACCAGTATTTTGCAGAAAAGAACTTTATATGTCTGAAATAATTGCATGTTCATGCAGAGTCCTCATATGTTTAATTTCAAAACATATTTCATATTTTTTACAGTTTCCAAATTCACTCATTTTCATGAGGGGTGCCAATACTTCCTAAATTAAAATTTTAATGTTGGTTTTTGCACACCTGGACTCCTTGTTCAAGACTTATATATGGTTATATACCATAACTACATCTAAGGTGATTAATGTCACGAGTAATGGCTTGTGTGCATGTGTGTGTGTATCATTGACAAGCCTGATGCACTATCTAAAAGAGGAAGCACGGAGGAATATAGGAGGAGCATGCGAAAGGAGGGATATGATGTACTGAGAGAAAGAGGGAACAGAATAGAGAGTGGGAGGAAGAGGAAAAACAGAGACGCATGTGTGGTATAGAACACACAGATAAGGTAATGAGAAGAGCTTGGCAGAGAGACATGTCAGAGAGATAGAGAAAGAAAATAAATACAGACAGATGTACATCGGCAGGGGAAAGTCACAGGTAATGCCTTGCAGTTCTTCACCTCTTAACAACTTATTTTCATCAAGTTCATCCACTGACTGTGTCTAAAATGTATTCTATATCTGTCTAAAATGTTCACAAGAGCAGAAACTATTTTTGTCAGTCTTCTCTCCACAGGTACTTAAATGAAATAATTTAATAATTCTATGCCTCTCATCACGTTCTTAACTACTGTACATGTTTGTTTTATTTTCTTCATCAAATTTTGTGTTCTTAATTTTTTTTGACAGTTTTATAGTCAGTGTCCATGTGTGAAATGCTGATGCTGGTTTAGTGGCAACTTTCTTGTTAGCCAGCGATCATGCAGCGAGTTTCGTTCTTCTGTGTCTTGTTGTTTAAACTGGTCATGTTTTCAGTCATATTGTAGTTACATGTTTCTCTGGGTTCTTGTTACATCTAGGCCATTTTACTGTTGTTTGAAGGGGAAGCAAAGGTTCAGTATTAGAATCATTGTTATCACTGGTAAATTTGAAATACAGGAAATACCATTTACAACTTTGAAGCAGTGACTAGTAGCTTCCATTGGTCACATATCTGGGCCTGTTCTTGGAAAAGATAAGAGAGAGGAAGCTTGAAGCCACATCAGTGCGAATTGTGGCCAATTTGTCCAGTCATCTAACTTTATGCTATCGCTTCT
The DNA here is from genome assembly GCA_037577455.1 of Pangasius macronema. Taxonomy (NCBI): domain Eukaryota; kingdom Metazoa; phylum Chordata; class Actinopteri; order Siluriformes; family Pangasiidae; genus Pangasius; species Pangasius macronema. The sequence goes on from CM074972.1 coordinate 5,718,644, forward strand.
AAAAACCGGTGAAAATCATTTGATCATTATTTAATAAAACGATGTGTAAATTGGATTAATTTGAGTATGAAGCAGTATTATAACTCGATATCCATTTCACACATAATTTTTTTTTAGTTGCATTTAAATTTCATTTAAATAGTGACATGTATGCTTGAAGGCTGTGTGGTTCAATGTCCCTTTTAACCTAGCATCTGCTATTGACTTAATATCAATATGGCAAGTTGTGGACATACGCAATACTGAGACATTTTGACCTTTTGGACATTTCTATTTTGTTGGAGAAATATATTGAACAAAAAGATTATCAAGCCCTCTGGGGTTGTCCTCTGGGCCCAGCAACAGATCAATAAATGTGCGTCACCATGTTACGCTGAATATTTCTTATGATCTACTGATTTTCTCTCAACTAGACTATTATCACCACTTTTTTTTGTTGTTGCTGAATAACCCAAGATATTGTTTGCTACAATATGTCCATGAGTACTATTGTACTGATGACGTACTGATGATGTTGGTGAAGTCACTTTGATGGCACAGGTTTGCTGGGGTTAAAAAAAAAAAAAAGGTTTATTGAGATCAGCATGACCTAAGGGCAACCTCTTTGTTCTGATTCCTAACCATATTCAAAAGACTGATTTAACAATAGACAGTGGTAACACAATAAGATATGAGTCATCCTAAGAGGACAAATTGCAGGGACTTTTACAGTATGTTATGTAAAAAATTACTGTAAAAAAATTACAGGTCAAAAATTATGAGTGCAGCGTGAAGATGCGTTTTTATTTAGTCAATTTAGTAATGAATAAAAAGAAATATTTCACAAAATATCTCAAAAATCAAAAAAGATCCTTTTTTTTATTACAAAATCGTAAAATATTACTAAAAGTAAAATACACCATAGTGTATTGGAAAGTGCTGTTGAAACACTTAATTTCATAAAATGCTAATATTATACGTCCATCACTCACTATGCACTTTATCAGGAACACTTGTACAACGAATCATGTGGCATCAGCACAATGCAAATGCAAGATATGGGTCAAAAACTTTAGTTATCAATCATCAGAGTGGAGGGAAAATGTGATCTCAGTGACTTTGACTATGGCGTGGTTGTTGCTGCCGGGCTGTTGGCTGTAGCCATACAAAGCTGTATGGCTGCTTTGAGTATTTCAGAAACCGCTGATCTCCTGGGATTTTCGCATACAATAGTCTCTAGAGTTTAATGGTGTGAAAAACAAAAAACATTCATTGAGAGGCAGTTGTGTGGGCAGAAATGTTGATGATAGATGTCAAAGGAGAATGATCAGACTGGTTTGAGTCAATAGGAAGTCTACAGTAATCTTGGAGCGGAAAAGCATCTCAAAATGCATGTCTCACGTTGAAGCGAATGGGCTGCAACAGCAGGTTCCACTCATGTCAGCCATAAACAGGAATGTGAGGCTAGAGGCCCAGGCTCAGCCATTTTCCTCTGACCTCTCTCATCAATAAGGAATTTCTACCTGCAGAAGTGTAACTCATTAAAACATATTTTATTCCCAACATATTAATTGTTGTTCCTTAAAGAGTAACTGCTGGTATTGGTTTAAATAGTTATCAGCTGTGAGTATTGGCTCAAAATTGTTCGCTGTGTTGTGATCCCTAGGGCTTTACTTTAGTAATAACCCACTTTATCAGCATGTATTAGTGGAGACTGATGTTTTTCATAGCTAATAGAATAAAACAGTTTGTGTATATGAAAGGGTCTACAGCCAGATGAGTGTTGTATCAGCAGTAGGACAGCATCTAAGGAGAAAACAAGGAAAGGATGATATGTGACTGCTGATGATGTGTTACAGCCCAAATGGTGAGCAAATCTAGGGGGTGAATGAGAGCGCATAAGAGACACAGGAAATAAATAATGGCATGTTCTGCTAGGTATGTTCTGCTCTCTGGTCTTTGTTGTTTTTTTCTTGCCACAGGAAAATAACCTTATTTGCATATTTTCAGTGCACAAAGGAAAGTGTATGTGTTTTTTGCATATGTGTAGAAATTAGTAACAAAATTTATGCAAAATCGGTGTACTGTTATTGCTTAGTAACCAAACACCCATACATATGATGTGTGTGAAGCAACTCCTCTGTCTATTCTTCTCTATGAGATCTTTCTTTTGCTACTTCGTTCTTACCACTGTATTTACCTGTAGATTTCATCAGCACATTTGCTGGGTTGTTATTACACTGTTATCACTGCAGTAATTTACAGGAGAAACACAGACATACTTTGTAGGTCAGTGGTGCTCAACTCCAATCCTGAAGAGCTGGAATCCAGGAAACATAGTTGTTTTCTCAAACTTTGATATCAATTACAGGTAAAGGCTTATGGTTAAAATGGCGCTGTCACCCCTGTTTAATAAGCTTGTGAAATCCAGCCACAGAGCAGCCATATTTTAAGGAATTCTCACCCACTCATTTTCAGTAACAGCTTTATCCTGGTCAGGGTCACAGTAGATCCCAGAAAAAGTGACCATGAGGCAGGAAAGCACCCTGGATGGACTACCAGTCCATCGCAGGGTACCATGCACACACATTCACACACTCTTTAACACATTACGGGCCATTTATCTTAGCCAGTCCACCTACTTACATGTTTTTGGGAGGTGGTAAGAAACCAGTGCCCCCAGAGGAAACCCATGTGGTCACAGGGAGAACATGCACAGAAACTCTACACAGATGGTAACTCTACCTCAGGATCGAACTAAGGATCCTGGAGCTGTGAAGCTGCAACACTGCAAAATATTAATATACTAAACACTGAACAACAAGTTCCTTTGACTGTCTTAGAATGTATAATTGGCTCTAAGATAATGGTATTTAAAATATATATTGTTCTTTTTTTGAAACTCTAGGAAAAGGCCTGAAGTGTCCCTGTTCAAGATTTACCAAAGAAGACCAACATGTTTTCCGCAATTTTTCACTTCAGTTGGAAGTTGATGGAGCATCCTTATGCACCTTGATCATGGCCCAAAGCAAATGGAGAATTTGGCCATTCCAGGATATGTAGACATTTTTAATGCAATCTATTTATTGTATCTGCATCTGACGAAAACTAGTATAAGAAAACAAAAAGGACTCTAAAAGACAGGTTTTGATCTCCACTGGGTCACTATGCAGGATGACTCACATGATTGCGTTGAAATGAACACCAAAAATCCTGAGCACTTGTCACAGCAAAACGGGGATATAAACCAAATCAGAAAACAGAGTAATCATGAAGAAATGCAGAAAGACAATAATTCTTCCCAAGCTGGGAATAAACAACCTAATGGTAATGGAATCAGACAGCTCGACATTGAGCTAGGAATTGCTAAGAAAGAGAACAACCCAGAACCTCTTCACGTATGCACATCCTTTAGGACATCCGATGCAACCCGAAACAGCCTCCCAAACCCATCACTTCCTGAATCCAATGTGGAAGGTAACACTACCAGCGGTGTAGGGAACTGCTTACAATCCTGCAGAACTGATCATGATTGTTCAGAACCAGAACCAGAGGTCATGGGTGTCCCTGAGCGTCAGAGTGTGAGAATTCGGCGCATTGCTGCCACCGGAGCAAGTCGCTGTTACCGGGTTCTGCGGCTAGGATTTCTGCAGTGCCTGGAGGACACCCCATTTGTGGTACCAGGCCTGGTATTGACCATCTTGTTTTGTGTGACCATCATCGTCGTCATTGCTGCTACTGGCAGACTAAGCCAATGGGTAAAGGCATTAATTGATTCAGTTATTCATTTAATATCTCAGCCATTTGTTTATTTATAGTATTTATTTGTTTGCTTACCAAACTATTGATCTAGCCATCCATTTTCTACAAAAGTTTTTCAGTAACCCTTTACTTGAGGGTAGTGTTCATAGGGCTACATGACATATACACAAGTCTTTACTGACAACTGACATAAGCCTACATAAACATTTAAAGGCTTCTTCCAATAAGCATCAGCTGTCATAAGGATCATCAATTCTGATGTCATAACACAACTTCATATAACAGCTGTGAGTCATGTGACATAGATTTTTATTAACATAAGATTGTTATTACATTTTACTTTTACTTTGTATTAGATTGTGACAATGTGACATTTCAAGCATCAAAACCAAATTCACTCAGTTTACTTTCAGAAAATATACTCTGCCATTACAGTATTCGTAATCTTAAAACTAGTAACATTAAAGGCACTTTACATACAAGATATAGAAAATATCCATCACGTGATCACAAGATCATGAGTTTGAATCCCAATGATGCCAAAGCCCAACTGAGAGAGCAAAATTGGCCATGCTCTGGAGGATGGGATGGCATTGCTCTGTCCCCGTTAATAAGAGATAGTCCATCGTGGGGGTCTGTGAGCTCATTTATTCAGAAGAAGGCAGTGCATTCCTCTGAGTATGTTTATCTGAACTGTGAAAGCAGTTCAAAAAGACACAGCTGGCTGGCATCACATGTCACAGAGGGAGCACATGCTAGTCTCCACACTCCCTGGTTTGTAGGTGTCATGTGATAGGGCAGAACTGGCTTGTTGGTGGGAATTGGAGAAAAAAAAAAACTTTCATTATTTGGAGCATGTTCTGGAAATGCTCACCTTTGTTCATTTTTCTACTTTAAGCTATACCATACACTGAGCTACAAAGTCAATTCTTATGATGTCCTAACCTAATCCAATATCATAACATAACTTTACACAATAAATATCAACAAATATTTATGCCTCTTGGCAGATTTTTTCTCGTGTGTTATTTCAACTTGAAATCAAAATTGACTTGTAATCAAAATTTTCTTTATGCAAGCTAATTCTTATAAGCCTTTATAAATGTTTGTAAAGCCCTGGTAGTTTTGGACCTGGTGGTGCTAAGTTCTTGTTTATTTTCCTTTACTTTATCACTTCTTTATGAAAATAAAGAAAAGGCACAGAACAATTTTGCTGTTGCCAGTCTGCTCACTGTCGAGATCATAGTGAGCACTGCATACATTGACTAGCTCAAAGGACACTCAGTGAAACACAAATAGACTGTAAATACACTCCATGCTTGACCACCCACAGGTGTGACCACTCACACATTACCCGCTTATTCTCCGTGACCATAATGTTTATGTATGATCATGACTACTACATATCACGTGCCATGAAAGGCAGATGTCAGGTAACCCTATGAACACTACCCTTAAGTAAAGTGTTACTGAGCTTACTAATTTTGCTCTCTTTTTTTTCTTTTTCTCTAACCATCAACCTTATACAGTATACCACTGGCCATGTAGGAGCATTAGCAGTGGTGTGTATTGTGCTCTGTCTTTGTGTCCCGCTGTTGGTGTGTTTGCCGTGCCTGCCCACTTTGCGTAGGTGTGAACGGATGCTTGCGCTCTCCATCTGGTTCACACTATTCATCACTGCCATTGTCTTCATCTTCACCAACGTAAAAATCATCACAGCATGGGAACAAGTCAGTCTCACTTCATCTGTGTCTTTAAATATCTCATGCACTAGTCAGCTAATAGAAAGAATTATCAGCAATATATTTAAAAGGTAGTAAAATTAGTAAGGCTGCCAAGTTGTGAAAATAATTTTCCAGCAACATCCTAAAACCAGGTTTAGTTCACAATATTCGCAGAGTGATGGACACATAACAATGCCCAGTTTAAAATGGTATTAAACCTGTAAATTCATAACAATTCCCACAGCTTAAGTTATATTAAAGTTACAAAGGTTATGGTTGTGGATGGGGCATAGTTAGTTTTGTCTTACATTTTCTTACAATTTAATTTGTGTGAAATGAAACAAATCCAACTAACCATGCCCTCATTCATTTGGATATTGAATTTGTATAAATTTTTCAATAGATCACGTTGCCCAATTAGATGAGAACAAATAGAAGGAAAACTTAAAATAGAAAAGAAACTTAAAATTGTTAGCTGGAAAATGGGAACTAGGAAATCAATTTGAAAACTATACTGCCTCAGGGTATACTGACAAACTATTAACATTAATTTGTGTGCAACAACATCCTATATTTACAGTCTTTGGATATTATTTTTAACTTACTAATGAAAAACAGTATTCATGTCTTTGGATTTCCTTCATTCTGATTTGACTGCTGCTATTTAATCCAGGAAGAATATACATAGTAACCTGGTTTACATATCAAATCATGTGCATACAGAACCTTTATGATTAGTCATATATAATTTGAGCTATATCAAAGCTATATAACAAATAATGTTCTTATGAAACACTATTTAACCGGTGTCTATATCTGTGTCTCACTCTCTTTCTCTCTCTCAGGTGGCATTTTTTCTCTTTCTCTCTCTATCAGTATACACAATCTTACCTCTTACTCTCTGGTGGGCTATGATCTTTGGTATCGGAGCCAGTGTGTGTCACATCATCATCATCAGCGTCATTGTGTCTGTCAGCAACCCTAGGCCAAGGGACGTGGCCGTGAAGGTAAGACACACAGACATATACAGGAAAGTATTAAGCCAGAATGGAAAAGACAAATGCAAAATTATTCAAATGAGCAACAGGTAGATATTTCACCAGCTAACCACAAAACTAAAACAGATACTGACACACCTAACAAAATGCTAGCAGCCATAGTCTGTCAAAGCCAACATTTACATTTGGTGCTGTTAGTTAACATCATTATTTGCATCTATCTACAAATTAGAAAAAACCCTGTCTCATTTTCCATCTTATATTCAAAATCCTCCCAAAAACATTCAAAAATGTATTTTTTTTTCTTCATTGTCCTGTGTTACTGTTAGGACTTAGGCTATTCATTTGGTTTTATTAATCTACTGACTGGATACCAAGCTGTATTAAAGATGTATACATGTATTATTGTGCTTGTCCTCTATGAATATGATATTAATGTGAGAGGTATTAGCAATTATATAAACTTGCTCAATGTCTCTCTCTCTCTCAGCTGGTAGCAAATGTTGTGGTGTTTGCGTGTATAAATTGCGTTGGAATTTTTCACCTCTGGCTTACTGAGAATGCAAGAAGAAAGTCCACCATGAGCCGAGAAACCTTCAGCTACAACCGCTCCAAGCGAGCCACACAGAAGCGTGATCAGGTGCACATAAATGCACATACACACTCAAACACACATGCACATGCTAACACATTTGCAAGTACAATAGATTAGTGTTGTGCGAAGTTCAAAATGTATTTGATCTGGTCAGTGATCACTGTTAGCTGTAAGCCATACAATTAGGCATGCAGAAACTGATTATATGTAAAATTATAATCATGCCAACACATGCTGGTGGTAATTTCATTAAAATGAAAAAAAAAAATTTTTACCAATTATTTATAAGTTTTCTTTTCTTGCTCCGCCGCTCCCCTTCCCACAGGAACACCTCCTCCTGTCTGTGCTACCACGATACATTGCCATGGAGCTCAAAGGGGAAGTTGTCAAAAGTCTATCAAGAACATTCACAGGAGCCGAAAATAAGCCAAACTTCCACAATTTGTATGTCAAGCAGCACAAAGACGTCAGGTGACAGATCAAGCAGTCACACGAAATTACACACACTGTTAATGTCCAACATACTCCTAATCATACCAAAACACATTAAAATAGCTGAAATGAGTATGTCATTCTTTTCTGCAGCATTCTGTATGCAGACATTGTAGGTTTCACCATCCTAGCCAGCACCTGCACTCCCGAGGAACTGGTCGTCGTCCTTAACAAACTCTTCGGCAAGTTTGATGACATTGCCAAGGTGAAGACTTCTCTTGTACTGTTCATATATGCTGCTCCCAGTCTGGGCAAATTTATGCCACAAATTAATACATAAAAATCACAAAATTAGGTTCAGAAATTGTTTATAGTGTTTTTTTTTTCTGTTCACTTGGCTTACTCACTTTGCAGAAAAATGAGTGTCTGCGTATCAAGATTTTGGGTGACTGCTACTACTGCGTTTCAGGCCTTCCAGATCCGATCCCTCACCACGCACGCAACTGTGTACAGATGGGACTAGATATGTGCACTGCCATAAAGTGAGTTAATTTGGTCTCAGTTACAGTGTCATAGCCATCCATAACTGGAAAAGAAACTCAGCTGGCTTACAGTGTGTGCGTTCTTACATGTCTTAGTTCTTTCATGTCGATACAGACCAATGATCAATCAAGGGTTTTCATTACACCACATATAGTCTTGCAAGCCAGACGTGTCATTGTAGCTCATCAATTAATGTGACCAAGACCTGCCTACTTTCACAGGAATAAACCTTTTGACTGATATTGCAATCATACAAACTATATTTCAAATCAAAACTTTTTAATAACTTTTAAAGGCATGATGCGGTTTGAAAATAATGCAATGCATTGAAAGGGTCAGTAGGAGTGGAAATGACATGAAGGAAGCAGAATTAAAATGCTAGGATTTAGCTATGAATCATACTGTGAGACTTCATATAAGTACTTGTCTATCACTTTATAGTATATTACACCAGGGATGGATTAGTAAATCCTGGGCTCATGGGCAGGAACCTGTACTCCTCCCTCCCCACCCCACTAAATATGAATCAATTCATAGAGCCTTGACTGCCCCACCCTGAAAACCAACACATGCAAAACAACAACAACAACAACACATACATTACTACATTTCACATCAATTAATTGTGTTTGAGTAGGCTGTGTGATACACAGAAGGCAGTTGTACCTTAGGCAAATGGCTTCTTTCTTGCTTTTCTCCTCGCACACCCATCCACCGAATCATCAACCTCCACCTGTTTGACAACCGCTGACTCAATGGCCAAAAGTGACAAACTGTAGAGTTTTCTCTGGTCCATTTTAGTTCAGAGTTCATTAGGGAAAATAAACATTCTCTGTCTTCTCTTTTATTTTTAAGTTTTCTTATCATTGACACAGTGTGGGTTTATGGTTATCCATGTTTTTCATTTGCTTACCTAGCTCATTAGAACCAAACTTTCTGCTCATTGGTTACAAATTCAGAACCACCAATGGCATGTCAATTTATTTCAGATTCTGTGACTTTATATGTGCCTTTATATTCATTGGTTTGTTCTATGTATTGTGTTGTTTGTGACTTAGCATAATAGTCAATCAGTCTAATCATTCACTTAAAATCTATGCTACTTGAGGGCCCCCTATTAGCCAGGGCCCCTGGGCCTACATGTGCCCAGTAGGTCTAGTCGGTAACCATTCCTGCATAACAGTCATGCACTAAAGACTATTCTTTTTTTTTTTTTTAAACACATTTTATTCTTGAAAGCCCTGGAAACACACGACCTACACGTAGTGAAAGAAATTTTAATCATCGCAGTGTTATGGTATTAAAATTTTAAAGGCAGATGAAAATCAAATGTAGTTACGTCTCATAGTTAAGCCTTTCTCTTATTTTCACCCTGCTAATGCGATAATCCCATCCATTGTCCTAGAAATAACCTTTGATCATGTTTTTCACAGTAAGCTGAGGGAGGCGACAGGTGTGGACATCAGCATGAGGGTTGGCGTACACTCAGGAAACGTACTTTGTGGAGTAATTGGCTTGCTCAAGTGGCAGTATGACGTCTGGTCAAATGATGTAACGCTAGCCAATCGCATGGAGTCTGGAGGTGTTCCGGGGTAAGTCGGCCGAAGACTGACTAGGTGGAATTTGAACAGATATATGGCTTGATTTTTAACTATTATGTACTTAGCATTAGTGAGAAAATTATCAATCAGAATATCAAAATATCTATTTAGACTTGATGACACATGATCATGATAGTTTATCCTTTAAAGATGTCATCAGTAATTTGTACATCTTTCAAAGATATTATCTGTTTATGAAAAATTTAATTGCACAGCCAGAAGGAATTTGAGTTGTGTGAGGCATTGCCTGACTTCATTGGAGAGTGGTGTATAGAAAACCTAAGACTGTATCACAGCACAATAACTTGAGATTAAATACAAGATACAATTCTTATGTAGTGCTTAAATCAGAGACGTGGCTTTTTACTACTGAAGTAAACCAATACCCGTGCTCTGACATTCTCCAAACTTGGCAGCAGACCAGCATTTTTGGAAACTGATACAATGATTTATACTGATATTGCCACTTTGATATGCTACTATGTGTTCTTTAAAAGAATTTTCCATATAAGTATTTTTTTGCCATTATAGAAGGGTTCACATTACAGAAGAAACCCTTGGAAACTTAGGCGGGGCATACCAAGTTGAGGAGGGGAATGGAGCCAGTCGGGATTCTGCTTTGGAGGGCAGAAAGACATACCTAGTGATTGACCCCAACCCACAGAACAGATCTGATACAAAACCAAAGGTGATTGGAAAATGTCATTGATTAATTGGAAAGTGATCAAAAACTGAATGTGATGGCAGAAATTACAATTGGCTACTTGTATTCCTGTATATGTGTAGACCAACAACCTGGCGATGAATGGTAGACCAAAGCAGCGGGCTTCAGTGAGAATGTCTCAGTATCTACAGTCCTGGAAGAGCATCAACCCCTTTTCAGAGCTCAGTCGACCAGAGGACTCGATCGCTTCCCCACTCAGCCCATCGAGTGACTTCAGTCAGTCGCAGGGGGACACTGTGAGTGCCAAAATTATTCTTTTGAATTCTACTCAGGAATATGCTGCTATTCATTCCAGTTAGACCCAAATATCTCTCAAGTCAGACAGATTTATATTAGAAACGTAAATAGCTTATGGTGTCATTCTATAGAAAGAAAAGCAAAGCTGCCTCGCTGATTCTGGCATTTCTGCTACAATATCAGTGGCTGTCTACAGATGAAATTGCCAAAAATGTAAATAATGCAAATGTGTGCTGTGCCCAAATATACAAAATTTAGCTCAATGTATGTATCTAAGAATTGATGATAGTAAACCATATTAGACTATGTATGTACTGTATAGCTTAGTGTTATTTGAAGGATCACTGGTTCTATTTCAACCCTCCTTACTGCCAAGGGAGGTGAAGCTTACCTGAATACCTTCATGTGTATGTGCTCATGAATGCAGACCAACCAACGAAGTCACAAAGTGACTGCATGATCTAGAAGTTGCTATTGTTGTACAGCCAACTTTCCTTTTCTTTTTCTCATCTTGTACATACCACACCTCATGGATCTATGTCTGTATCAGCTTGTGACTATAGTAGGGGCTACAGGTACCCTGTCCTCCAAAGCTGGGGATAGAATCCCAATAGCTCCAATTGTCTCTTTGGCTACAGTGACTGTACATCTTCATACTTTGAAAGTTCATATGATAGTGGTAGTTTGTTGGGTTGCCTCGTTAGCTTGCTAGCCTCACCATTCTGTCTACTATGAACTGTTCTGCATTTTCTCATTTGGCTGAAACTATCATCCAAAGCAGTGCACAACTGAGACAAGATACAAGGGTATTGCTCAAGGACCCAAAAGTTGTAGATGGGTGGTGCCAGAATTTGAACTCATGACTTTCAGTCAATAAATAATCCAATGCCTTAACTACTGAGCCACCACTTCCCCTGGTTACTCAATATTGCACTCACCTCTAAGCCCCTCGCTGGTGTAGTCTCCCTCAGTGTTTTGACTCAGTTCCACAGTCCCTACAGTTTCCATGAATATCAGGCATATGGCTAAGGATAACCCCTCTGTGGCTAAGTTCCATTAGCATGTTGAGGCACTGCTCAGAGTTAGCCTAATCTGTGAACTGGCCTGCTCATTCTTTCTGCAGGGCTGTTTTTTCCCCTTCTTGACAAGGTTAGAAGACCTGTGTTCAAGCTTCTCTTGGTTAGCTACCAAGTTTGCTGGGGAACACTATACATTTCAAATCTGAGTGACTAACAATACTGCTTGTGCAGTCAGTGTCTGAATCCATGGGGGGCAAGGATAAGCACCAACTTTGTGCCCACTGCCTCACCACTGACCGTCTTAAGGATGCAGTCTCTGGTTTGGACATTTCCTGCAGTCTTCGCTTTGGTGAACCTGCCCAGCATATATAGATCCTTATTCATAGTCTAATCTGACCCACATGCCATGAAAACTGCCTTCTAGTCGTGAATGTCCAATAACAACTGATAAGCAGACTAGAAAACTGATAAGCAAAGTAAGTAAATATGAATGTGCTGTGGAGGCAGCCCCTAGACATGGTGCACCAGATCTTGCAGAGGTATATAAAGTCTTCTACTGCTGATTCTGCACCCATTGCACAGAATTCAGTAATTAGGCAACAGAGTCCTGCTATGTGTAATAATACAGAGAACCATCCAGGCAATATAATGTGTCCAATGAGAATTTGGGCAAAAATACAAAATAGTTCCACTCCAAATTGTGGATGATATTGTGAACAGGTGAATTCAGACACAGCATTCAGACACAGCATTGTGATGAATTCAACAAAAGTTGGCCTTCATGTGGTATTGTCTAGTAAACACAGTGAACATTAGCCCATCTAAATACAGCATGTGTCTGTTGGCTCAGCAGATATTTTTAGGCAAATCATGGTGTTTTAATGTAGTGTAGGATGCTGTGTCTTCAAAGTTCACAACTGACTTTTTATGATGTACAGGAATCAGTAAACGATCAGCCATATACTTCCAACCAAGAAAACAGGTACGATGCACAGCTTCATTCTGATTTTACAGTAAATGGTGATTTTTTTTTAAAATTGTGGATATGGATTATCTGTCTAATTATTTGTCTTTCTTTCTCTTTCTCTCTTCAGGCGTTCATTTGTGTCAGAAACTGGGTCAATGGAGTTATTGGACCCACTAGATGCGTCAGGGTGAGAGAAAGAAGATGAGAAATCAATTGTGATTTTTACAATGATCTCTTTTATAATCTATCTTGGTTATGATTGCTTTATCTCTATTATTCTAGTAGATCAAAAACGAAGAAACTCAACTGGTTGACACTGCTTTTCAGCGATATAAATATGGAAAAGCAGGTGGGACACCAGCTCTCTGAGCTGTGTATATGTATTAATAATAAAACAACAATTAGAAAGAAAATTCATCATTCATAATTTGTGTGTTTTTTTTGTAGTATCGGCTGAGCGAGGTAAAGGATATCCATCAGTCTGCAGCCTGTCTTGCTCTCATCTTCACTGCCATATTCACTGTACAGATGCTTACCTCACAAAAGTGAGAGAAAATTTGAATTAACGAAATAAGTATTGGACTTACTGAAATTATANATCTATCTATCTATCTATCTATCTATCTATCTATCTATCTCATTAAAGAAATACTCCTCTGGCGATATCATATGGAGTCACTTTTCCTATCCAGTTGCTGATACTGCTGGTGATCAGCATGGGATTCCTAAAGGTACAAGCACCTGTACATTTGCTCATTCATGCAATTATCCAATCAGCCAATCATGTGGCAGCAGCACAAAGCATAAAACCATGTAGATACAAGTACTACAAGTACAAGAACTTCAGTTAATGTTTGCATCAAACATCAGAATAGGAAAAAAATGTAATCTCAGTGACTTTGACTGTGACAGGCTGGTTTGAGTATTTCAGAAACTGCTGAGTTTAAATAGAATGGAGCAAAAAACAAATAAGTAAGTGGCAGTTATGCGAGCAGTTTACGAAACATCTATCTCTAGTCTTCTCTTACCGGTCTGGAATCCTGAGTATTACGACATAAAATAAAAGTATGTATTTTGCTCATGGAATTTTATAGCTTATTTTAAAACATTTAAGTACATACCATCCCTATGTGTGTGTGTGTGTGTGTGTGTGTGTGTGTGTGTGTGTGTGTGTGTATATATGTTACAGCAATGGAACTCTAAGATCCCATCTAGTATGCAATGGATGTCATTACTGCCATTTGGAGTAGTCACCAAGGCAGTTCTGAGACTACTCCTGGTCATCACCTGTCTCCTCATTACACTACTCATGGCCATCCTGAACCTAGTAAGGGTCATACAGTGTACACACACACACTCACACACATACATACACATTCACATATACGCAAATGTTTAGTCCTTCTGGTCTGGTCTTCCACCTGTAACTTCATTTGTTTCATGTTTCAGGTTTTTATTCCAGGTGATGACTGCCTAAACTCCACCAACAATGCCACCACACTGGATAATCTAAATCTTTATTCTGTACCAGTAAGAAATGTTACCATTTTGCAAAATGTATTAATAGTACTACACAAATACAGAATATCTTACCAATAACTATTTAATGTGTGATATCAAATCTGATGTGAATCACTTACTATAAATGATTCACATCAGATTTGATATCACACATAAGATTCTAGATATTTAGATATTTACATTGTAAGATTCTAGATATCTAGATACTCAAACCATATTTAAATTAAGTTGCCAATGATGGACCTTTCTTGTGTGTCTCTTGTGTGTGTATGTTTGTTTCTGCAGTATTATCTGTATTGCTGTTTATTGGCAATGCTGGGGGTGGTGATGTTTGTACGAGTGTGTTTTTCTGTTAAACTCTTCCTCCTCACACTTGCACTAGTTGTCTACCTTGCTCTCTTCCTGTACTTGTATGCGCCACGTTCTGATTGCTACATGCTGCAACTCTACAACAGTTCCAACAAGTAAGAACAAACATTCATTAATATTGTACGGTCAAGTGCAAAATTTTGCATCTCCCATAGTTTCTAAATCTACTTAATGTGGGTGTGTGCTCCAATAAAAGAATCCAAAATCTAAGCAAAATCTACAAAAAAAATGTGTTTTTAAATGTGTTTTTAGTGCTCATATGATTTCGGAGATACCCTAAATGAACAATATTGCAATATTAATGCAATATTGCCATGCAGTGGATCTGGCTAGTTTCTATTAAAATTCGAGGACTACAAAAAAGGTCACTTTCGTGTTGACGAGTCGAAAAAGGGTATTTTCCGTTACATACTATGTGTAAGGAGATATACTGGTGTGTTCAGGAGAGTATGATTGTATGTGGTAGGGTATAATAGCAAGTGTGAGATTGCATGAGTACGATAGCATGAGAAAGTATGATCGTAGATAAGAGTATAATACAGAATTCTGTGTGAGAGTATAATACTGAATGTGAGAGTGTATGACAGAATGTCTGAAAGATTGTGAGTGTTAGAGTGCATGATCATGTGTGAGATTATGGTAGTATGTCTAAAAAGGCACAAAGGTATTTTTGAGAGTATGATAGTGTGTGTTAAATAGCGTATTAGTTTGTGACAGTATAATATTGTGTGTGAGTACAATTATGAGAGTGTATGATAGTGTGTTTGTGAGAGTGTGATACTGAGTGTAAAAGAGTATGATGGTATATGTGTTTGGATAAGAGAGTATGCTAATATGAGAGAGTATAGTTGTGTGCGTGTGTGTGTTTGTGTGTGATATTGAGTGTAAAAGAGTATGATAGTATGTGTGTGAGGATAATTGTGTGAGAGAGCATAACTGTGTAAGGGAGTATGACCGTGTATGGGAAATAGTATGATAGTATGAGAGTTTAAATGTGTGTAAGTGAGTATGATATTGAATATGATAATGTGTGGGAAAGAGTATGCTAGTGTGAGAGGGTATAACTGTGTAAGAGAGTATGATAGAGACTGTGAAACAGTAAAAAGAGTGTGAGAGAGCTTGAGAGTGTTTAATAGAGTATAATAGTGTGTGTGAAAGAGTATACAGTTACCATGTCTCTAAACCATCCACCTACGCACACCCTGTACACAGAAAAAAAGCTTTTCAAGTTGAGTAACAAAGTAGAAACAGTCATGCGATAATGTGACATTCTTAGCCTGTTTTTATTTCCCTGTGTTAGACCTGGAGTTCTAAAGGAGCCCAAGATCATGTCAGGGGTTTGGCTCTGCATTTTCTACCTCGCCTCTTTAATTCTTGCCCGACAGGTAGGGGTTGTGTGCCAGTGAGTGTGACTCTACTTTTGTGCGGCATAATGATGTACAGTATGTATTTCAGTGCTGCACGATATAAGCTGCCTGTGTATGTGTGGTAGGACGAGCTGGCCTGTCGAGTCGAGTTCCTTCTAGAAAGGTGTTTTGAGAAAGAGCGTGAGGAGATGGAGATGACGGAAAATGTCAACAAGCTCCTCCTCGAAAATCTGCTGCCTAGTCATGTTACCAATTTCTTTATTGGCAAAAATGTTCCCAACCAGGTAATACAAGTATAACATTTGATTAAACACACAGACACATTGCTAATGCAAGCTAAACACTTACAAATAAACATGCAGTTCTGCAGTGCAACTGTAAACAAGAGTGCATAAGTTGATCTTATTAGACACAAGTCTAATAATGTAGTTTGTTCAGTACTAAGAAGGGTCTACAAGACAGTTTTTTTTATCAGAATCTAATTTAAAATTAATTCTAATGACATTTATTAAACATCATTTTTTCACTAATGTAATTTTAGTTGGTCTCATTTATTAAAAGCAAGTAAGTAATATAAGTAAGTAAGTAAATTGAGGTCCTGAAGTACTTTATTCCTCTTATACCACAGCAATTTGCCAACCCTGGCAATTTCTTTAATTAAATACTGACATGTACTTTTTATCCATTTATAGTTATAGTTTAATGTTTTCAAACATCCTCGTTACAAGTTCATTCCTGTTAAAAAGTGCTGACACTGGAGACTTCTTCCAAAATAAACATCTACTCGCTGCGCATTAATATAGACGTGTGATTTGCCTTGCAGCTGGCACTGTCAGAGAATAGTAATGTAGAATATTAAGCAACACATTAAGCAACACCTTCTGACCAATCAGATTTGATCATTCAACCACATTTGATAATTCAATAATACATACTTGTATACTGATTGGCCAAATATTTAAAACCTGAATGGATACATGCATAAAGATGATTTAAAAATCACTGAGAATTGAGTAGAAAATGGGTTTGTTTGCAGTTTTCTTGGCATTCTAGAGGGAGAAAAATGCAACATAAAGATCAGCAGTCATTAGATTTGACTTGGGGCCAAACTCCTGCAAAGCAAGTACTGTATGCGGCAGCAAAATGCTTCCTTCATTCCATTCACAACCTCTGTGTGTGTTTGTGTGTGTGTGTGTGTGTATGTATGTGTGTGTGTGTTTTCCAGGACTTGTACAGTCAGTCTTGTGAAGCTGTGTGTGTGATGTTTGCCTCAGTGCCTGAGTTTAAAGAATTCTACACAGAGAGCAGTGTAAATGGAGATGGCCTGGAGTGTCTGAGATTCCTCAATGAAATCATCACAGACTTTGACGAGGTAAAATTCTATAATACCACTACCTGTGTCACACCTTTAGAGTCTGGGAACTCCTCTCAAAGTTTCTTCATCATGTCATCGTATGGAGTTGTTGCTTGACATTGTCATCTCTGGCTTGCTCATTAGGGATCTAAATCTACGTCTGGATTTCTGTAAAGTGGCCTTGTGACAATGTCTGTTGTTAATAGTACTACTGCTACCTTGCTTTCATTTAAGAGGTTCTGACCTAACTTGCCCTCTCTTTCGTCCTCTCTCCAGCTCTTCAGCAAGCCCAAGTTCAGTGTAGTTGAGAAAATTAAGACTATTGGCACCACATACATGGCTGCTGCTGGACTGACCAATCCCACCACAGGAGAGGAGCGAAAGGTATGCGAGCAAAAGATGTGTCCTCTTATGATTAGACCTGAACTAAATGTCACGTCGGTCTAATGTCACGGCATTGTAATTTGTTAGGTTTGCTTGCAATGGTTGGAATGTGGTACACAGACAAGATATTTTTAGTATCCAGTATACGTGCTGTGTTAAAGTGGGTGTGTCAATAATATATTTAGCTGGTAGATTGAAGGGGACTATAAACAGAAAGAAGATGTTCATGTTCATTTCTACACAAGAACCTTGGTTGTAAGTATCCTGGGTTATAAGTATTCATTTACTGGTTTCTTAAATTAAAGTTTTACAACAAAATTTCTGCTTTTTGAGTAAAAATGATACGTTATACTGCACAAGCAGCTTGTAATGAACATGTCACTATATATTTGTGCAGTATTGGAATAAAGACAGGATTTACTATTAACCAATATGTCTTCTGGGGGAATTATATTGCAAACTGAAATAGAGTAATATAGTGAATTAAACAAAGAAACCTGCAACTGAATGAAAACTAAAACACTGACTGTCATGCTAACATTTTCGGTTGTGTTTTTCCATACAGCAGTGATGTATCTTAAGTTTAAGGGTTTAGCGTGGAAATGGCCTCTGGCTTTAAGACAGTGACTGCACCCTCCAGTAATGTTAAATAATGTTCATATTGTATTTATGCATTCCTTTCATAACAAGCAGACACAAAAACAGCTTCACTGTTTTCAATCTGCCACTAGAACCAAGAACTATAGAACTATAGCTGGGCCTGGAGAGTGAGAGTATTTATGTTTGTCTCTGTCACTTCCTGCAGGACAGTGACGCATGCAAAAATAACGTGCGGAGTATGGTGGACTTCGCCATGGCTTTGATGGGGAGAATGGAAAACATCAATAGACACTCTTTCAACAACTTCAAACTCAGGATAGGTACAGTTTAATATCAGTGCATAAATCTGTAACTGATTGGGAAAACTGTTCACACTTTCATATTGTACATTTTCTACTATATATAGTTCTGAAAACTAAAGGTGTTCCTGAACTGTTCCTCTTTTGCACATATCTTAATCACAAGTAAAGATCTAGCATTTTAAATTCTGACTAAAATCTGAAAAAGTGAAAAGAGAGGAAACTCCATTTCATCAGCTGGGATCTGATTACAAACTCAACTGATTAGGCTTATGCCCTTTTTTCATGGAATTCAGTGTGAAGGAAGCACACATAACGAGCAAGGACATCTTTAGACAGACTGAGACTGTGGTCTTCTGCTGTTGTAGCCCATTCACCTCATGGTTCAGTGTGTTGTGTGTTCTGAGTTGCTTTTCTGCTCACCACAGTTGTAAAGAGTGGTTATTTGAGTTACCACAGTGGTTATTTGAGTTACCACAGCCTTCCTGTCAGTTCAAACCAGTCTGGCCATTCACCTCTGACCTCTCTCATCAACAAGGCGGTTCCACTGACAGAACTGTCACTCACTGGATGTTTTTGTTTTTTTGAACCATTCTGTGTGAACTTTAGAGACTGTTGTGTGTGGAAATCACAGGATAAATGCTCCGGGTCCATTACAACCCTGAAAGGAATGTAGTGGGTGCTGAAGTTAAATGAATGTACTGTATATACTGAAGATAAATATTCTGTATATCATTCATTCTGCTTCAGTAACCATTTAATCCTGATATTGTCATATATACAAAGGTGCATTTAAGAATTTGTTATCTTGGTGCACAGTATATGTGCAGAGGTTTACGGGACAGTTCATAACACATTCCTTTAAATATAGTTAAAGGATTAATAACCACATCACCATTATAATCACATCTAATACATTATAATAAAGTTAAACTAATCTCGTTGGTCCTTTTTCTTTTGTTCTCTCACTTTCATTTTGTTCTTCAATTCAGGAATAAACCATGGCCCTGTCATTGCTGGGGTAATTGGAGCTCATAAACCTCAGTACGACATCTGGGGCAACGCTGTAAATGTAGCCAGCAGAATGGACAGCACTGGCGTACTAAATAAAATACAGGTGAGAAAGAGATGAGAACTGTCATAACAAGTAGTATGTATTTTGTAGCTGTCATACACTTTGGTGAAAAAGTAATCATTTTGAATTGTTAAATCAGTGATTATTTCACAGCTTTGAATTGCCATGATTAGTTAGCTGACTAAATACAGTATATGGTGGATACAGGTTAGCTGACAATGATTTTATTCGAGAAATAATTCAATGATAATTGTATGTTACCCCAGAAATACTTAATTTGTCTTACTTTTAAACAAAGGTAACAATGTGATTATTAAAACTTACCTTATATTAAAATACTGTTGTATTATTTTTTACCCACTGGTTTGGTACAATTATCTTTTATGTTGATTTTTTTTACGTAATAGATATAAGTACATAAATCCTAGAGCATGTATATGCCATTGTAGGCAATTTTGCATCTGTGCTTATCCTGACTAATAAATCTTTTTATGAGTTGAGTGCACAAAGAGCATAAAGCTCATTTGGATTCAGACACTGACTAGAATTAGTTAGAGAAATTAAAAGCCATAGTGCATTATGTAGGTATTTTGGTGCTCTGGGATTGACTCTGCTGCTGAAAATGCTGTTTGTTGCCTCCTTTAGGCAACTGAAGAAACTGCGCAGGTAGCTGAGAGCATGGGCTTTGTTGTGACCAAGAGAGGCATCATTAACGTGAAAGGCAAAGGAGAGCTTACTACTTACTTCATCAACACTGAGCCATCATCACAACCCCCATAACTCATAGCAAGAATACAGTACATACACTGTGCTGTATGTATCTCTCTCAAAAACCTATCAGTGGAGTCTACCTTCCTAGTTATGTTGTGGATAACATGTCTGTATCATCAGTCTTTGTCATTTTTTTCACTGTAGGAAATGAGTAATAAGCGAGACATGAATTTCAGACAGAAATGTACAAGATTTTGCAACAGAATCTCATACTAGAAGAATAAGAAGTTCCTGTACAGCCAATGTTGCACTTAAATGTTTACAAGCTCTGTGGCTTAGCACGTTTCCCAAATGCACTTCCCCAATATGTCATTTTTTGCTGTATGTTTCCATTAATGCCTATGTTTAAAATATTTATTTATTAAAGACTGTTGTATGCACTTTCCCACATACATCTACCAATTTTCTATTCATGATTAAAATACAATTAATTAAAATAAATATAAGTCCTATGGTTGGTTGATTATCCTTCTCAAATACTCTTAGTCTTTGGAGGTTCATGATTCATATTGAGCAAGCAGTTCCATGCAATGCGGATTACTTTTAGGACATTTTATTCTGAAAATAAATAAATAAATAAATAAATAAATAAATAAATAGTCTAATCACTGTGTGCCAAGTGAAATGTTTTAAGGTACATTTGTGAGCTATTAGAAAATCCAAAATCATATCAAACTCAATTAAACTATAAACTTTCATATTCATGTAATCTTTTTATGATTAAAGAATAGATTTTAAATATATAATCCAGCTATTTAATTGCTTATGCCTATAACCTTCCACCTACCGAATCCAAATGAGTTACACAAAAGTACAAAAGTACAAAACTTTTGTGTTAAAAAGTACATCTGATACAACTTTTTTGACATTATTTATGCATGTTTTTTATGTTACCAAGGTTTAGTTTTGAAAATGAAAATCTTTCCATAACAAATGAAGAGGAAATGCAGGTGGAAATGGAGGTAAGGCGACAGGCAGCAATCAAGTGGTGTTTATGGGAATAGTGGACAGACAGAATTACATAATTTCAGGAATGCCTGTATAGAACAACATGCCGATGCTGCCTATAGCAAATGCCTGTGTTGTAAAAGCCAGGAACTGGTGGTGGTGTCATCTGCTGTCTTCTGTAGAACTCCTTTATCTTCTCCATGATAAGCTGCAGATCAGAAGCAGCTGAAATTAACTCAGTATGGCCAGTGTTTCTTTAAAAACAATAGACCTTGAGGACTCCAGACAGTCTACATTTTGGCTCCTAACAGGTATTCAATGTTCTTCACTGTTTGGATAAGGCCTTGAGTTCTCCAGTCTTGGGGACCAACTGTAAACCAATCAGTTTGAGATTTTCAACCAAAGAAAGCCTGGAAGTCACAGTCAGCTGGCTGGTCTGCGGTGTTCATATTTGGGTGTCATTGATACATTGTGACAAAGTGGCACTGTGGGTTTCATTGCCACCTCACAGCACCGGAGTCCCCAGTTCAAAACTGAGCTCAGGTTACTGTCTGTGTGGAGTTTCACATGTTCCCCTTGTGTGTTTGTGGGTTTCCAACCACTTCTCCAGTTTCCTCCCACCTCCCACAAATATGTACATAGATTGGCTACACTAAAATTGCCTGTAAGTGCGAATGAGTGAGTGTGTGTGTGTGTGTGTGTGTGTGTGTGTGTGTGTGTGCATGATGCCCTGCTATGAGTTGGTGTAACTTACAGGGTGTATTCCCAACTAGGGCTCAACATAAACAGAATTAACACAAACTTGATTTGTCTCACAGTCAACACTACTTTATATCCGTGTGGTTACAGAAATTTAGTGTCATATTAGTTAGTCATATAACAATAAGTAAAATTCGTTGGCATACATAGGTACTTCAGTTATATTAAACTGCTTCACTTTTGTGCATTTTTTTTTTTTTACAGCTCCTCTGATTGGAAATTTGTTACCTTTTGGTAGGGTAAGAAATTTGACCAAAAATTTCACAGTTAGATTTAGTCCTAATTTCCAGAAATAGTATATTTATGAAAACTACAAAATGTGTAGTAGAAATCCAATTTAATAAACACAAATAAAACTGTATAAATATTTATTAAACATTGAGAAACCTGTCAGCAGTGACTGGTATAATAATTAAACCCACTCAGTCACAGTTAACCACTGAAATTAACTAAATAATGGTGATTTTCACCGCTATGACATCATTTCAAATTATAATCATTAATTAAAATTTCAGACAAATGGGTCAGGAACTTTTAAACATCAACATCAGATGGTTCAGCGGATGTAATTATTTATACTTTCTTATTTCCGAACACACAATAACGCAATAGTGGAATTTCCCTCAAAACCACTACTCTCGCCTTCCCTGTCTTCTTTCTGATTGGCTGATAAAAACTTACCTTGCTGCTGATTGGTGCTCTTTGTTGTCCATCAATTCGTTTCCTGTTTTCGATCCCCCGCCGCCGCCCCCCCGCCCCCGCCCCCTCCCAACCCCGCGCTGAAGTACCAAAGTTTAATTCACGGCGATGTCGATGTTGGTAAGATACTTTAACTTAAACTTATTTGTTAAGGAAATGGTATTGCTCGTAGTTTCATTTCCCCCATGTCACTCTGACACAGTCGCTACTTTCTGAAATTTTCATCATGCCTTTGCTGTGTGTCCTAAAAATCTTAAAGTTAGCCAGGTTGCTAAATGAAAGCGGTGAATCGCGAGACAGCATCAAGCTGCGCTCGTGCGAACAGAAGGTTTAAAGATATTTCTGGTTATTTACTGGTCAACAGGCAGACGATATCTGTTTTGTAGTTTAGTTACTGGTCAGTTTTCATTAATTTCAAACAGTAGGTATTGTAATTCACAGCTTTTCTAACAACTCTGTACTTTTCCCTGTCGTGTGTACATATAGTGAGTTGCTCGCTTTTACCATGTCGGCCGTCACGCAACAAAACAGAAGGAGACGCCCCCCTAAAATGTACATACTGACGTCCGACCACAAGGTACAAGACCACCTGGATGGTACCATTCGGCTGCAGAGGGGGAATCTGTGCCAAGAGCAGGAGGGTGGAGGGGAGCGCGGTGGAAGAGTGGACTTTTTATGGGTAAAGGTAAGGGATGCTAAATATTCTTCACTTATTAACTTTCATAGAACCAATAACATGATTGAGCTCATATGTTTCCCCTATGTCCAATGTTTGCAGGTTATAGACAATGGCGCTATGGTGAAGCTTGATAAGCACTTATTAAGTGAAATATCTGCTGATCAGGCCGGCTTGCTGGAGCCTATCACTGACCTTGAGTTCCGCTTCAGACTGCTCTCCAAACCTCACTGGCTTGCCAAATTGGCCAACTTGCCCCTGGGGTCGCCCGTGCTAGTGCGGTATGTCCAGTCGGGAGAACTGGCTGATGCTGAGCTCCGTTACCGTGGCCCCTTAATGCGAGGAAGCGGTGCTGTGTATTTTGGGGTCCAACTAAAAGTAAACATCTTAACTTTTCCTGCAAATGGAGGATGAATTTTTACTTTCTGACATAGTTTTTTGAGGAAATCACCTCTTTGCTTGACACTGTAATATTTCCAAAGCAATTCCAAGTAGATTATGAATGAAATTTATCTCTCTCTCTCTCTCTCTCTCTCTCTCTCTCTCTCTCAGGGACCCGCAGCAGGCAGGGGCAGCAGTAATGGAAGTTACAAAGGCCACCAGCTTTTCACGTGCCCTGAACAGTGTGCCCTTTTTGTGTCAGTCAGCGATATCATACCACATCGATCGACCCGAAGCAGCAGTTTTGGGGATAATGAACCTCAACAAACTGAAATAAACAAACCAAACCAGAACAACCAGAGTTCTAGTCATGTCCCAAATCCAGTTAGTGTCTTAGCACGTACAGCAGAATCGGTGCCACCTGACACATGCTTACCTCTGCTGCAAGTGGGCCAGAGGGTCTGCTTCACCCTGGACAAGGTGCATCACTGGGGCACGGTGCAGTACTGCGGGCCGCTTCCTGGCCGTACATCGTCAGGAGGAGTGTATGTGGGAGTTTTGCTGGTGTGTGAAAGCTGAGTATAATTATTGAATATTGAATAATATATGCTTTATTATAATAATGTTAATATAACATTGTAAAAAAAAGAAGAGTATTTAAAATAATTGTCTAACATTTTATCAAGATTTATGGTATGATAACAATATTGTATTTTAGTGATTCCTGCAGTCATGGGGAAAAGAAAGTACACCCTCCAATTCTATGTTTTTATTTATGAGGACCTAAATAACAAGTGTGTGGTCCTCAATAACTTGTATAAATAAAAAAATAACCTCTGGTGACAATAAAAAAAAAATACAAGAGATTTCAACATTTTGATCATCAATAATTTTTTCCAAAAAAAAAGTAAACCAACATTCTGAAACCAAGTGGGGAAAAAATAAGTAGATCCTTTGACTTCCACAATCATTAATAGAGTACTTAGAAGCCATGAAATGCACAAGATTAGTTAATCATCAAGAAGCATGACTAACTCTATAAAAGCAGAGCTTTTGGTAGTTTTGTGTTCTGGAGGTGTGTGTCTGCATCATGCTGAGAAGAAGGCCATCAGCCATGACCCCAGAGCTGTTTGTTGCTGCTCATCAGTTCGGGACGGGTTATAAGGCTATCAACAAACAATTTGAAATTCACCATTCTGCAGTGAGAAAGATTGTTTACAAATGGAGAACCTTCAAGAAAGTTGGCAATCTTCCCAGGAGTGGGCGTCCCAGCAAATTCAGTCCAAGGTCAGACTGTTTAATGCTCATAGATATAAAGTAAAGCCCAAGAGCTCCATCATGTGACCTACAGGCCTCTGTAAGCACATTTAAATATTAATGTTCATGACAGCACAAACAGAAAAAGACTGAACAAGTGTGGCTTTTATGGTAGGCTGGATAGGAAAAAGCCCCTTCGCTCCAAAAATAATATGGCAGCATCACAAATAAAAGTTATGTAACAATATCCTTTGGACTGATGAGACCAAAGTGGAGAGGTTTGGTCATCATGCACAGCACCATATTTGGAAAAAACCAAACACAGTGTATCACCACAAATACTTCATACCAACTTTCAAGCATGATGGAGGAGGGTTGATGATTTGAGTTTATTATGCAGCCACAGGATCTGGGAAACTTGGAGACATTGAGACAATGATGAACTCTACTTTATACCAGAATATTCTTTAGACAAACCGGAGGCCATCTGTCCAGCAGTTTAAGACAGGCTGAAGTTGGGTCATGCAACAGGAAAATGATGCCAAGCACCCCAGCAAATCTACATCTGAATGGCTAAAGAAGAAGAAGATAAAAAAAAACAGACTTCAACCCCATTGAGATTCTACGGCGATATCTTAAGAGAGCTGTGCAGAAACAAATGCCCTCAAACATCAATGAACTGGAGCACTGTTGTAAAGAAGAGTGGGCCAGAATTTCTCCAAAATAATGTGAGAGACTGATAAACTCCTAGAGAAAACATTTACTTCAAGTTATTGTTGCTGAAGATGGTTCTACATGTTGTTGAATTATAGGGTGTACTTATTTTTTCCCACCTCGTTTCTGAATGTTGGTTTACTTTTTGTAAAAAAAAATGACTACATATTGAAATCTGCTGTGTATTTTTGTTGCCACCTGTGGTTATTTATTTGTTTATACTGTAGAAGTTGGTGAGGACCAGACAGGTATTATTTAGGCCCTGATAAATAAAAACAGAATTGAAGGAGGGTGTACTTTCTTTTTCCCATGTGTATGTTTAATAAGCATTACATAGGCTAGACAGAAAGTTGTACACTCCTTGTCAGGTCATGATGTATTAGTTAGTTAGATTCAAAGGAATATTCCAACATTTTAATCTGAGCACTAGCACATCTGTAGCTTTTGGGTAAGTAAAACTGACAAGAATTTCTTCGTGTTTCCCTGAACTCGGAAAAGGAAAAAAAAAACTGTTGACATAAAACTCACTTATAATGGAATAAAGGAGCAGTTGCTGAATTTCATTTCAGTATGGGTTTTTGTGGTCTAATGCACAATAAGACATAGACAGTCCCCTCCGAAAGTATTGAAACAGCAAGGACAATTCTCCTGTTTTTGCTGTACACTGAAGACATTTGGGTTTGAGTTCAAAAAATTAACATAAGACGATAGACCAGAATTTCAGCTTTCTTTTCTTTTTGTTTGGACCCACCCATTTTTCAAGTGATCAAACGTATTGGAATATGTGACTGACAGGTGTTTCTTGTTGCCCAGGTGTCCTGTTAGATTGATTGTTTAAACAGTTAATAGCTCTGAAAGTCTGCTCTTGGTCTGAACCCTTACTTTTGCCTATGAAGATTGCATTTGTTGTTAAAAAGGATAAACCAACCTGAAGACCAGAGAGATGGCTATGGGAAAAATGCAAGCCATTCTGAAGCTGAAAAAAGAGGAAAATAGATCAGACTTTGAGAGCAGAACAAGATGAAACCAC
>CM074972.1:5750124-5769098 GCA_037577455.1 Pangasius macronema
AAAAAGCTTAAGGTTTTAGACTGTCAATCACAAGACTTTAAACCCAATTAAGTACACATTTCACATCACGAAGATGAGACTGAAGGGAGAAACCCCCAAAACACGCAACAGCTTAAAGCAACACAAAAGAAAAACGCAGCAGTTTGGTGATGTCAGTGGGTCGCCGGCTTGATGCAGTTTTTGCAATCAAGAGATATTAAGTGTTATATACTTTAATTTACTTTAGTCTGTTCCAATACTTCTTCTCACCTAAACATTGGGTGGTCTACCACCAGATGTGCCATATTCTAAGTTGTTTAACACATCTAGATGTAAATAACAGGAAATGAAAGCTGAAATTCTGATCTATCATCTCATTTATCTTTTGATCTCAAACCCAAAAGTCTTCAATGTATAGCAAAAACAAAAATATTGGCCTCGCTTTTCCAATACTTTGAGAGAGGACGATAAATGCATTGATAACATAAACCACAAATTCTTCCTTTGAAAATGTAGTCCTATTTCTAAAAGACGAATTATCCAGATTTACACAGTCAATAAGACTTTTTTGTTTCAGTCAATAAGAGTTTCTGTTCTTTTCAGAGTAGAGGGGAAGTGTTAACAATTGTATTTGTAGTGATGGCATTTACGCTACAGGTGTGGTAGATAAAGATTGAAAAGGTTGAAAATGGTTGAAAATCTTTTAAATTAATGTCTCACACTCAAGTGGAAGGTCCACAATAACAATATTGTGCATGTTGAATAGGTAAGGAATAAAACACAGCAGAGTATGCTGTTATAGGAAAATAATTAATGGTGGAGTGGTGTGATGTGGCCTGACACAGAGCTGTTACCACCCTGAAGTTTCCTATAACAGAATATAAGACAAAAAAAAAACCCACAGCAAGTCATATTACAGAGAATATGTGGAATATTCCAGTGACAGAAAAAGTCTTACTGACTGTTACAAAGCACTGAAATTGGAAATTCCTTCCTTCCAAAAAAAAGTCTTCTTACAGGAAGCTTCACCAAATAAATGATTAGACATTTTTCTTTATTAAATAACACATTTTTAAATCAGTTTATTATTAGCCATAGATTATATGGAGCATCTTCCAAGTCCCAGTATAAGTTGTTACTATACAAATGATAACGTATTAGAACGAGTGCATTAACGTAAACCTGTGATTTGAATTACAGCTATTGTCAGAGCTGCTGTCAGAACATTCAACACCTTCTGACCAATCAGATTTGAGAATTCAACAGCATTGTGGTTAAAAAAAACAAACAAATAAACAAAAAAAACGTATTATCAGCTCATACCAGCTATAGCTATTAGTGTTGTAAGTGTGTGTGTGTGTGTCTCTCTCTTTAGGACAATCCAGTAGGAAACTGGAATGGTTACTATAAAAACTACAAGCTGTGCTCCATTCCTTCTCCCGAATTCGGCCACCTTCTTCCCCTCTCCAAAGTGGCTGCAGGTAATACTGAGTTCAAACAGATTGATCCAAAATGGTGAACGTCAGTGCATGGAGCCATTTGTAAAGCTTGTAATAACAGAAGCTTTAAAACTTTTTTCTTTCCTTCAATTTTTTTCAGAAACACGACCAGAGCGCACAACTCCAGAAATCCCTCCACTTCCTTCTTCTAAAAGCGTCCATCAGCCTTCTTCGCCCACACACAGCAGGCCCCTTCCACAGACTGCAATAACCACAAACCCCAGCCACAACCCCAGACTGCTGATAGAGCCTTCCATGCTAGCCATGGCGAAATCTGCTCTACAACCTCCAACTTCATCAGCAGCTACAAAAGTTGCTTTAAAACCTCCTGCTGTCCCGATCGTTAAATCCGCTCTCAAACCACCTCCTGTTCCACCTAATAAGCCACAAGCCCCACCCCTTTCACCCTCCACTGACCAAGTGCATACTTCAAATGGGTTTCATAATCCACCCTCTCCACTGATTGCAGAGAAAGCAGAGGCTAATACATGGTTAGAGGTTGGGTCTATGGTCGAGGTGAATGACCCACCACTTTTTGGAGTCATTCGGTGGATTGGATACATCAGTGGAATTTCAGAACCAGTGGCTGGCATCGAACTGGTATGACTTTGGATTTTATATTTTAACCTTGGTACTATGGGTGGGCAAAACGGCGTAAATGTCATGTCGTGATATTGGAAACATTTTTACGACACCTAATGTAAAACAATAATTACGTTTGCTTATAGAGTTCCATAAAACGTTTTTTTTTGTGATTAGAAAAACTGCTATTTTTTAAATGCCATCTTAAAGACTTGCAGGAACAATGCTTTTGTTTTATAGTTTATTTCAGTGGACACAGTAAGCTGTAATATTTCGTATGACATTAGTGCATCTATACTGCTTTGCATAATGGTAATGCTGTAACAAATTCTTTATTACAGTAGTCCATTATATCATCACACCACTAGTTGATTCATGGCAGAATGAATCAATAATTTGTTGGGGATCCTGTTTTTTTTCAGGACCAGGAGTTGACCGCTGCCACGGATGGCAACTACCTTGGTGAGCGCCATTTCCGTTGCCCTCCTAACAAGGGGCTGTTTATCAAACTGCGTAACTGTAGGCGAGACTCCAGATTTCCTGTCCCTGAGGCACCGATCAATCAGGTGGAGCGCTGCAATTCGATTGGTGAGTGTGCGGTTTGAGGTGTGGTTTGCAGAGGGTCATGTTCATACCATGCTGACCGGAATGTGTTTTGTAGAATAGATTGCCCTAACACTAAAACATACACAACGTCCCATTTCCAGATGTAGTCCCCCTTTGCTGTTATAATAACCTCCACTCTTCTGGGAAGGCTTTCCAGTAGATATTGGAGCGTTGCTGTGGGGATTTGCCCATTCAGCCACAAGAGTGAGGTTAGACACTGATGTCGGATGAGAAATGCAGTCAGCATTCCAGTTCATCCCAAAAGTGTTCAGTAGGGTTGAGGTCAGTGCTTTGCACAGGCCACTCGAGTTCTTCCACTCCAATTTTGGCACACCGTGTCTTCATGCAGCTCGCTTTTTGTACGGGGGCATTGTCATGCTGGAACGGGTTTGGGCCTCTTAGGTTCAGTGAAGGGAATTTGTAATGCAGATTCTATGCAGTTGTGTACTTCCAAATTTGTGGCAACAGTTTGAAGAAGGCTCACGTATGGGGGTGATGGTCAGGTGTCCACAAACCTTTGGTCATGTAGTGTCATGTTTTGCTGGCTAGCTAGCTAACAATGTTGACAACCCAATTTAGCTAACGTTCTGAGGAAGCGCAATAAATATTAATTGGCTTTGGGTTTGTATATACGAGTTAAATAGGTCTTCTGCACACAGGAACAGGGACAACAACAGGATCGGTGGATAGAGTATGAAAAAATGTATATTAGTAATTCACAAATTCTTTGTGTTCATGTATGAATTTCAGCATTTGCAGAATGGGGCAGTAAGCGTGTAGAGGAGAACACACCACCCATGTTGGGTCCGGAGGCTCGGCAGCTGTATGAAGGCTTTAAGAAAGGCATCCAGGGCCATCTCAACTCCTGCTACTTGGATGCATCACTCTTCAGGTGAGAGTGACACAAATTGCCTTCCAAACTAAACCTATGTCTTTATTTGGGTTAGACTGTTTTTTAAAGCAGTTCATTTCAAGGCTCACGTTGGTATGGAATGTGGCTTTGTTGCTGAATTACACAACACTTCTGTTTCACCTAAGGAGACGTTATGAAGGTTAGGCTGAGAATTATTATTCAGATTTAAACTGGGTTATGGCATTAAAAAAAACACTTATGCAATGTGGTCAGGTTTGTTTTTTTAGGAAGTAGCTCAGGTTAAAGGCATTTTATGTTTGTACATGAGCGCCTTTTTCTTTTTTAGTAAGTTAGTAAGATTCCCTGATCAAGAGCACCAAGGAATTCTTTATATATTTATACCTGAGCAGCAACTTGTGTTTGACGATTTTTGTTATTTACCGAGTGATTT
This sequence comes from Pangasius macronema, assembly GCA_037577455.1. Lineage (NCBI taxonomy): Eukaryota > Metazoa > Chordata > Actinopteri > Siluriformes > Pangasiidae > Pangasius > Pangasius macronema. The sequence continues at coordinate 5,754,095 of CM074972.1, forward strand.
TTGTGATGGTAGGTGAATAATCTCTCTCTCCCTCTGCTTCTTTCAGTCTGTTCTCATGCTGTAGTTCAGTCGACTGGGTTTTGTTTTGGCCCTGCAACGAACATGGCCACCGAAGCAAAGATGCTCAGGAACTACTGCGCTGTGAAATCGTCAATCCTTTACGCAGGTTTGCATCTGATTGTGTGATAGAAAGAGATGTGTTTTGGGCTAAGTGAAATGGGTGAAATCTGAATCCGACGATAGGATGCACACTTTTCTGTTGCTCCACTCCGAAGCCCATTACTGTCTGATCAAACTTGTGATCAGATAGTAATAGCGTTAAGGAACAGTTTATATGAGTGTGTGTGTTTTAGTCAGGATGGCGTCATTAGGGATTGCATTGTTGACTTTAATATTAAAGGTGATGGCAGATCTGAACCATTCTGTAATTACCTTGTCATTCAAACGGCTCCAGCCTGGAAATTCATTCCTAAAAGAATACAACACACATTAGCTTCAGTCAAACTCCACAATCAGCATTCATTCATTGTAATATGTAACATGCAGACACTTGGTCAGTAATTGTTGCTGTTTAGCTCTTTAACCACAACATCATTCTTCTTTCATATAGCAATACACAGCACAGCAGCAAACAAACACGCAGCTCAGATTTCACCATCTTATTTTCATAATGACTTGAAGATGGCCTCCGCTAATGCCCGTGCCAGGTGGAGCATTGCTTTTTTTTATTTGCTTTTTTAATATGGATCAGTTCAGGGCTGTAACATGCTGGGGTTAGTGTTGGATATAGGGCACATTAGTTGACTATGTGAACAGTCCCAACTAACAAAATGACACTTGACACTTGCAATGTAAACATGGCCTTAGATTATGTGCTCAATTCTGAAATATCACGTTTCATTAATCTTTGTAGTCAGTCTGAAGATTTGAATAATAATGCTGTATACACAATTAGGTTTGGATACGTGTGTGCCAGTAAGACTATGGCATTGCGGAAGCTTCTGGAAGCTGAGACGACAGATGCAGGCTTTACTAATGAAGAGAAAGGTAGAGTTAAACACAAAGAAAATGTAGCCAGTCTTTACTTCCCGTGACGAGTCTGACAGGATTCTTTGTGGACGTGTATATATTTCAGATCCTGAAGAATTCCTCAACAAGCTTTTCCAGCTCCTCAGGGTGGAACCACTTCTGAAGATTAGGTCAAACCTTCCCCTCTTTTATCCCTTCTCCATAATGTACATCTGTACATAATATACATCAGGGGTTGGTCTTTTACTCCTCCACCTTTCGTTCTCATCTCATTGCCTGCTTATGCTTGTTTTCTCCTCTAGATCTTTGAGCCAGGAACCACAGGAATGCCACATTTATCAGCTCTTCCCTCCTACACTTCCCTGTCCATCCTCACCTGTTCGTTCTCCACTCTCGCCCGCTCTCTCTCCCCCTCTCTTCCCAATCCCTCTGTCCTCACCCTCAGTTGGACTCATGAGGGTTGCCAGTGTGCAGACACTGCTGGAATCCTCCTTCATGCATTCTGGGCTTAAATTCACAGAGGTAAAGGCAACTCTGACTCATAATTTTTAAATAAATGTGACTCATGGATTGTAATCGTGTCTGATCTAGGATTAGCTTTTTTAGATTTTTTTCCTCTACAAAAATGTGTATTAGATAAAAACATTTCAAAATCAACCTCGAAGCTGCTGTAATTTTTATCCCTTTCCGAACCTGTAGCCATCACAATGGACTTCATGTGTTTCTGTTGTTGTTGTTGTTGTTTTCCTCTGTGAGGCCTGTTTAACAGTCTGTGAAACTGTATTATAGTTAAATGAGATATGGAAAAGAGATGTTGTAGGCTTCAAACATACAACAACAGCGCACAGTGTCTTGCTTTAACCAGTTTTCTCGGTATGTCAGTTATTTTGTCTGTGCACCGACGCTACATAAAAGCGTCGACTATAAACGAACAGGAGCCTGTTATGCTCAAAAACTACATTATTACATCATTTAGCCAGACAAAAATGTTTAGATGTCGGCTGAATTTAACTATGAAGCGGCTTTGAGGGTTTACATAAAGATTATGTTAGGAGATGGACTGGTAGCAAGATCGGAAACGGCATCTTCATTTTATTTTTACCCCCTTTTCTCCCAATGTGGTTATTTGCAAATTCTCACCGTCTAGCACACAGCACCTACCAACAAACGAGGGGCATGGCTAGCTCAGATTATAGCAGCTTTAATGAAAGCTCTTAAAACCCCTTAAACTCCCAGAACATGTCAGTGGGTCCAGACATTTACTTCCTTATTCTCATTTTACATGTCCTCTTGTTAGTACATGCATTTTCCTTTTAGTTACTGTTTAATATGGTTTATGATGAATAACTCGGGAATAAGCTACAAGCTTTATATATTGACATAGTATTCTAGTGACTAATGTTGTTAAATGTTAATGTAAATATTGTGATGCATAATGTATAATTGTGAAGATGTCTTCATATATCCAGATAGATATATATTTTTTCCTTTTTGCTCACTCCTAGTCATACCTATTTTTTTCTTCTTAAATTTATTTTTTTTTAATTGTAAGAGTTCTTCATTCTTGTCATATTTTGTTTTTTTTGGATATGCTGCATCCTGAGTAAACGAAAGGATCCTATGTAAAATAAAATAATTCATATTAAAGCATTACCTTAAATCTGTTCTCAGAGCAGGTGCTGATTAATTCTCTTTCTCCATTCAGGCTCCATCCTGTCTTCCTCTGCTCATGCCACGCTTCGGTAAAGAGTTTAAGATGTTTGATGCCATTCTGCCGTCCCTCACACTCGACATCACCGACCTTCTGGACGAGAGTGAGAATGTTTCATATGTGATTTATTGCTCTGTTAAATAATGCTGATACTGTATTCATTTATTTATATTATTACATATTAAAATTGTGTTACAATTACTATTATAGTGCATATAATATATTACTCATACTTCGCTGTTATACTAGCACTGTACGAGAACGTTTTAAATTGTTCTGTCTTATACAGTTGAAGACAAATCCTGTCAAAACACCAGAACAGAAAGTACACAATCTGACTGAATCCTCTCGTCTTCCCTCTAGCACTTCGACAGTGTAGTATATGTCAGTCGGTGGCCGAGTGGGAGTGTTCACAGTGTTATGAGGATCTGGACATCACACCTGGCCAGTTAAAGCAGTATTGCAACACCTGCAATGCACAAGTAGGCATAGGTCTTGAAAATCACATATTTTCTGTCTGTCCTATAACCCAGTTCACATGTTAACTGCATTTCTCCATATCAGGTTCACGCCCACAAGAAACGCCAGAGACATAAGCCAGTTAAGGTCAGAATGCCCAAGGGCACGTGGGAGGGACCAGTTCATGGAGCTCGCCAGCAGTTAACTCTCTTCGCTGTGACGTGTATCGAGACCAGTCATTATGTGAGCTTCGTCAAGCACGGGCCCCTCCCTACCGACTGGCTGTTCTTCGACAGTATGGCTGATAGAGAGGGTAAGAAAGTGGACCAGTGACAAAGTAAAAAGCAGTGTCACTTTGATGCTATGTGGGGCATTTTGCTGGCATGGTTTGGGTTTACTTGTCCCCTGAGATGGGCAGTGGGGGGTGAGTTCGTCTGACCGATCACCCATTGGTCAACAATCTATTTTCAATAGAGACAAACATTTCAGTCTAACAATCTGAGGAAACAAAATGGTTAAAGCAAGTATCTTTTTGTAGCTGCCTTGTTAGTCAGCGTGTGTATGCAGGAAAATGTGAACGCGTCCATAAGTTTTCCCAAACACCTAAAATTGATTATTCTCAGGTTTATTTAGTGTACTCCTGAACAGTATGTATACAGTGAGTAAAACTGTGTATTAGTAGTTTAAGTACATTGTTCCCTCAACAGCCTTAGTTTTTGAGAGTGAACTTTGATTATGAAGATTATGATTATGATTATATTTTAAGACCTGTGAATGGACTTTCTTTTTGACTTTAACCTACCTGAAACTTTACAAACCTCTGTCACCAGAGACTCCTTCCATAAACGTTAAAGAAACGTCTTACAGAAACGTGATCATAGCAACGATTAGATGTTTTTCTTTCAGTTTATAGGGCCTCATTTATCAATCTTTTAGTAAAGTTGTGGGTAAAGGATTGTGTAAACCAAACTGAGCTAAATTTCCACTGGATTTACGTTTCAGAAGCTTTGATTTCCTTCGTTCTTTTGTGTATGTTGATGGATGCCTTTCACCTGTAGATTCCCGACACAGCTGATTTGCATTTAGTGAAACCCACAAAACTCCATAAAAATTCCTGTGCACTGAAAAACAGAAGTGGAAGTTAAAAACTGAGTGATTATTTTTATAACTTATTATATATTATAATTATTATTATAAACTCTCGATTGAGAAGACAGTCGATATGGCTCCGCGCACACAGACCGGCCCGTCCTCTGTTTATATGGCCACGTTCCTTTTGTCATAATTGAATGATTAGTTTTATTTGTCTTCATTTATGGCTTTGTGTTGACTCACTTTCTTTATGCTTTTATATTCTTCAATTAATGCCAGTAATATAAACCGACTGGGTTTCACAACATGATCCTTGGTACGTTGCTCTGGACAAAGGCATCTGCTAAGAGCTGTAAACGGAATAAACATAAGCAATTTAATCACAACAGTATATTTCATATATAAAAGTCCAGAAATTCATGTAGATCACATGATTTGAAGTGGATCAAGTCAAGGTTTACATTGGTTATTCTTCTTATGTGTAAATTTACACACACACTCAGCAGCAGGAGTAGAATACAAATTTCTTGTGTAAATGCTCGTACAAATGATTTATGAATACATGCGTTCATATTCAGCTTGATAAATGAGGCCCATTATTATCCTTAGATTGTGTGGAGTCTCTGTGAATTAGTCGTTACACCACCACTACTGCCAGAGCTGCTGTTATAGAAACCTAATCAAGAACTTCTGGTCAATGAGAACTGGGAATTCAACAGCGCTGTGGAATAATAAATAAAAACAGCTCTTGGTAGCACACAGACACTTCAACCCTGCCATATTTGACTTTTAGTTAAGATCCCATTAAACAGAAAAGGGCTGATTTGTTTGTTTTGGTTTCCTGATGCCTTTGACAGGAGGGGAGAACGGCTTCAACGTGCCACAGGTGAGGGCGTGTCCAGAGGTGGGGCGCTACCTGAGCCTGTCGGAGGCAGAGCTCGGACGCTTGGACTCCACCTTCCTGAAAGAACCAGTCCGAAGATTGCTCTGCGATGCCTACATGTGCCTGTATCACTGTCCTGAGCTCAGCCTGTATAAGTGAAGTAAAGAGCTAGCAGTGATGCTTGTCGTGACACACAACCGAGCTTACAGTGTTTCAAATACATGCCGAAAGAGGACGAGCCGATTGTAGCGAACGGAATAAAACGGCAAACATAAATTGACAGTCAGCGGATTTTGAACACTGTAAAGACTTTCTGGTTAAACCTCAAGCAATGGGCTCATCTTAAATACAAAATCTAAAGGGTAGGTATAAGTGAATTGAGAAATAAAGACGCAATCTCGACCTAATTTAAAAGGTCAGAGATACAATCCATATTTGTCCTACAGTCGCAACTGACGTTATCTCTGTTTTTTGTCCATTTATTTTGTCCATTCAGAAACTTTTTACAGGCAGCGTATGTTTAACTTCATCCTAACCAGTAACTGTCATGCAGGACTGCAGCTGTAACACATCTGTCTGATTAGGGCAGGTGTCTTTTTATTTATCATGCTTCTGGCAGCATTCATATTGAATCATTCAGATTTTCTCCAATTCCACAGTTTCTCTCGTTCCACGTTTTGCAGTCACGTTATAATTGTACCAGATCTCGACAAGTGCAACTGACACACAAACACGTCTGTCTTCACTGAGAGTGTTGTCTTGAAAAGAGTATACTGGTGTATATAACTGATAGCAGATGAATGTTGTGACTATAAAATCTACTTTTCAAACATGTCTGTTGTTTTCCTGGACTGTTATTTAAGAATGAAGCATTATTTGCTACTTTTACAAAGAAAACAGAATTCAGTCAGTAATTTTACACCTGATGAACTAATGAATGAGCACAATGCATAGGTTCTCAACCTTGGGGTTATTTGAGACTGCTGCGACCATTTTCTGGCATTTGGGATGTAAGGTTAAGTGCATCAGATCAAAGTAGATCTTGGTTGAAGGTAACAGCTGAGACGCCTGCTTTCGTCTATATCTTCCGACTGTGACATTTACAGTAATGCACTGTGAGCCTATAATTTCTACTAATTGCCACTGTAAAAATCACCAGCCAAACAAGTGAGCACCCCTGTCATTGTGTACATGTTTCTGTCTCACCTTTTCCTCATTCTCAGGGAGTGGTTAACAGGATCAGCTAGTATAATTTGGACATTATCACACGACATGATTGTGTGTGATAAGAGTAGTTGGTGTGCTTGTTACTGTTCACTGATTTTTTTCTCACTCTAAAGCAGTGGTCACGAACCCTCTTCCCCGAGATCTACCTTCCCGCAGGTTTCATTCATTCCCTCCAGCCAAAATATAATACACCTGGTTTAGCTGATCAAGAACTTCTTAAGGCTAAAGATGGAGCTAAAGTCTCAGGAAGGTAGATGTCCAGGAACAGGGTTGGTTACCACTGCTCTGAAGGCTTACTCTGAGTACTAGTAGTGCTGTTTGGCTCCAGTGCAGCAGGGGGCGATATAACTACATACAGGTCATACCCTGCGTCACTAAAGCCCTGACGGGTTGCCAGATTTGTAGTCAGCCTTCCTATGCCTCTTTTGTCTTTCTTTTTTGTGCAGGATTGGATTTGAGAGTTTTTCAAAAACTGTATTAAATACTTATACTTGCACTTTATATTAAATATTTATATTATATTTATACATGTAATAGCGTTCGCACGTTTTTTCTCTTATCATAATATACATCCCGCTTTTAATATTATTTGTTATTGTTAAGTGCTTAGTGTATTACATATATATTTTTTATTATTATTTAAAAAATGCAGTACTACGAGTTAACTATTGAGCTGGTAATATAATTCTTTAAGAAAAAAATGTTTTAATACTGCTTCGTTAAAATATAATAATGTTTCATTGACCATTGGGGTTTTTGGTGTAGATCTGGCAACCTTGATGACAGGCTTGCTAAGCGCAGAGCACTGAGGCTGCAGTCGTAGCCCCTGAATACTAATAAGACACTTAGATTTCTGCGGTGGATAATTATAAACCTGTATAAACAGACACGAGTTATTTTAAGGTATGGTTTTTATGTCTCCTTATCTTCGTAAACATTAACGCTAACATTAGCTAGCTGTTAAGCACAGTCACAAACTGCGCACTACCGTAATGAGCAGTGTACTGTGTACTGTAATATAATACACTGTAATATAATGTATAATATAATATTATCTGCGTGATATTATTCACATTCTGTGCAGTGGTGCTCACAAATGTCCTCGATACAACGATTAAGATTAAAAACGAGCTAATATGTTTTACAGAAATGTAAACCTGGACTGATTAGCAGTATTGCTAACTGGAGGATTAGCTTAGCAGCTAATGAGAAGCTAACTGCACATTTACTGGCTCTAGAGAGTTAAAGGAAAAGTCCACCCTGAAACACATTAAATGTTTTTATACTGAAATATTTCGTATGTGTTTAGAGAGCTTTGTGCTGATTTGTTGGAGGCTGCTGTATGTTTGTTATTTCTGTGAGAGGTTAGGGGTTGTGCGCTCACTGACGTCACAGGGGGGACAGGATGATGTCACACCAGACTTACAGCACGCGATATTACTTCCCAGATCGCTGGGAATGTGGGCGGCAACCGGATATGACATCACGCATGATGTTGATTTTATATTCTTTTAAAGCTGTGTTGTATAAATCGGGATGGTGCGACGCCGCTATAATCAGTGCTTCCCCTATTGGTCACATGTCTTAACGTGATTCGCAGGTCAGAGTTCCCCAGACTTGATTTTTGGAACAAGCGAAATGCGAAACTTCTTCACATTGAGTTTGCGTTTCCGGTCTCCAGCATTCACATATGAACGGAAGTCATTGGAACTGAAAAGTCCACTTGACCTGAGGCAGTATAGCTCCATGAGACAGTGTCCTCAGGTGACTAAACAAAGTAATGCTGTGTCTCAAATTGCATACTTATGCACAAAACACATTACTGAGTACTTTCTTATTACAGTAAGTGTTTGAATTAAAAAAAAAAAACTCTTGATGGTCTGTTTTTGTAAATACTTTTAAGTGTAAGGTCCGGGTTTGCGATTTGAGACGCAGCCCAGCGACAGTCACGCGCACTGCAGAAAGCTTTCGTCATCATTGGGCATGAAATCATTGAGCATTACATTAGGACTTGGAAACCAGATGGACAGAGATGTTTCAGCTCTGATGTGCCGTCTAGTGGACACTGTACCTAAAATACACAAGCGAGTGTGTGTGTGTGTGTGTGTGTGTGTGTGTGTGTGAGAATGGTGAAACTGAAGTATTTTATCCCTTAAATGATAAAGCTGAGGTTTTGCTGTTGGCTCCTAAAAAACAAAACAAAAAAAGAGCAAGTGCTTCTTTTCTCACTCACCATTTTCCAGCAATGTTCACCATCATATTAATGAGAAATCTGCTGCAGAAGTAGTGGAGACGTTGATGCAGTTCCACAGAGGCTCTGCTCGGCTAGTTCGTGATCTACAAGGAACTTAGAGATAGAGAGTAGTTCCCGCTGGCTCCTTTATCACCTGGCGGTTAAACGGCATTGTGGGTAATGATAGCTGATAACCAAAGTGAAAACATACCGACATGTTCAAGAAAGACTTTTTTTAAGATAATAAATATTGATATGCAAGACATTCCTGGTGGAGTCTGAGTAAAAGTTGATTCCTGCGTGTGCTGTGGGAACGTGAACGTTACGCGTGTAATCTTAGCGAGCACTCAGACATCAGGACATCAAGGGTGAACCTTGGGAGCTCTCCTAGCTAGACAGTGAAAATACCGAATGTTTATTTGTTTTGTCGTTTTTTAGTAATCGGGGCCATGTCGTCACCGGGCGGACAGGGAGGAGCTTTATCCACTAAAGCTACAGGACCAAAGAGGATGAAATGGGCTCTGGAGCTGAGTCTGGCCAACACCAGGTAAGAAATCTTAAACTTTATTCATCACAAGTGTGTGGAATCAGAAGAATAGTGCAACTCACTACTCTAAGGAGTTTGCAGTTAAAGGGCCAGCGATCACAGGCCTCAGAAATTGGAGGACGTCCCATGTGTTCCTACGTCCATGCAGTTTTACTTCATCTGCAGTTTTGCAGTTTCAGTTGAGTGCAAAAGGTTGCAGCTCCGTGATTTCTGTACTTTTATTTTACAATGTACGTAAATTACTCACTCTTGCAACCATTTAACAGTTCCAGTTCTCATAAAGGATTCTGCTTGGATCATTTTCTAAAAGGAAAACTACTGATTAAAAGTTCTTTGTAGAAACCCTACAAACTCACTGTTAGATGATATTGTTTTTTCTCTAACAGGACATATATCTAATTGATTTTTATTTTTTTTAAAGTATGACACAATAGTGATAAGGTGGTGCAGTGGGTAGCGTTGCCTTCTCACAGCTCCTGAGTCCCCGGTTCGACCCTGTGCTCGTGCTCATTAGAGCTATAAAGTGAGGGGAAAAACACGAACGCCTCCATGTTCATCTTTTGCTAGAAACGAACTAGCTAGCGAACTTTGTGCAATGCAAAAAAAAAAAAGACATCTTAGCAAGTGAATCTATCTTGAGTATAGTCCGTTATCTAGTATTTCCTATTATAAGATTGCAATTAACCAAAATATAATAAATCTATTTCTAGACATTTTTATTCATTTCAAATTTGACATTTTCTTGTTCTATTGGCAGATTATTGTGCTTCTTCTATCTAATAGAACAAGACTGTTTCAAGCTTGGAATTAGTACAAATGTCTAGAAGTAGGTTTTAATAATCTTATATTTGGTTTGTTGTAATCTTTTCTAAAAGGAAATACTAGATACATTTGACTTTTGCAGTGTGATGAGTGCTGTATGTTTTCCTCTAAACAGCGATCTGTGTAGTCGGTGTTATAGATTTTACGAGTTTGTGTCTGTAGGTTGATTGCTCTAAGGCAAATACTTGGAACTGCTACTTTGTAAGTACTTTGTTTACTGCTGATGGAGTTCACAACCATGCTGATTTGATGTCACTTGCTGAACTCGGAGTTGAGGAGACCACTCAGAGTTCCTGAGTAGAAATTCCGGGTTGAAATGGAGTTTTCTTCTTGTTAATGATCGGAAGCTGGGAATTACGACCTACGGCATTTCTCCCTGGGTCCATGTGGGTTTCCTCGAGGATGTCCGTTTTTTTTCCTACTTCCCAGAAACATGCTAGCAGGTGGACTGGCTAAGATCATTTGCTTCTTAGCACCCAAGCCCACTCTTTGCTAGGCCAAGCTTTTGTCGCTAGATTTTGTGAAAAAACATGTAATTGGAGCAAGCTCTAAGGTCATTTGTTTCTTTCATTCACGTACTCATGGGATTAAATACATCAGTGTACAGACAGTGTTAAATCTGATCTGATGCCAATCCAGCATTTCAGGCCAGAATCGTCCCTCACACCGATACTCAGTACGTCGTTTATGTAGACTCCAGTTTAGGATAACATGAATGGTGTTTCACGTTTCTTTAGCGTGAAATCAGTTTACTGAAAATGTCTCTCGTCTCTTCCTCCGCACAGGACTCGAGGAGACAGGCAGCTTAAGGATGGAGAAGTGATGTATCCCGTGGGGTACTCGGATAAACCAGTCCCTGACACCAGCGTTCAGGAAGCCGACCGCAACCTGGTGGAGAAGGTGAGACTGCACAAAGTGTAGACTGAACTAATGAAATTTATCCATGCAGTATGTTTTTGAGAGTAATATCTGCATGCTGTGTGGTACATGTACATTATAACAGTGTTTAAATGTTGAATAAATGTATACATGTTAAAATGGGTGAAATTCAGGAATTCTGATCATGCTTACAGAGCACAGACGTCTCTGTGACACGTATTATGGCTAAAAAATATGGCTTGGAAATATGAAAATTCATATAGCATTTGAAAAGTAAACATTCGTCTGAGAGTCCTGATACTTTTTATAATTGAACTGTTTATCAGGTACATCAGGTTATCAGGTACTTTCTTTGCAGTATTGATTGTCTTTAAAAATGTCTTTTGCTTTAAATCATGAACTTTATGCCTTCTGTGTGTGTGTGTGTGTGTGTGTGTAGAGATGCTGGGATGTAGCCCTCGGCCCTCTGAAGCAAATCCCCATGAATCTGTTCATCATGTACATGTCTGGCAACACTATTTCTATCTTCCCCATCATGATGGTGTGTATGATGGCGTGGAGGCCCATTCAGGCGCTCATGTCCATGTCTGCCAGTGAGTAAAGCTTCAGTTTGTTTTCACTGCACTTCATTCCACTCCTGAACACGTTAGTGAGCATCCAGAGAAGCCAAAGTGTTTTCTGCCACAAACATAATTTTTTTACTTTTGCGTGTGTTTAGGTTCTTTGGCCTGCAGTAAATAAATAAACTTGAGACGCGTTCTGTTTAGCTGTTTGTTCTGTTAATTCTGCCGCTCTCTAGCCATTTGCTCTTAAATCTACAAGCAATTTTTATTCTGTTCTCAGTGTAGCTAAAAATAAACCTAATTGCAGTAACTTCTCACTAGAGCCACTAATATGTCTTCATATATTGTGATCCCAGTATCATGGTATTAACTTTGTAATACACTTTTTCCGAGTATTGCGGATATCATAAGGTTTCAGTACTGTTTCTATATAACTGTTAGAAATGGTACTAAGTGAACGTTTCATCCCCCTCATTAAATATTCTTTTTTTATTATTATTATTTTAAATTAAAGCAGCTCTCAGCTTCTAGCTTTTCATTGTTCATTCATGTTCCACTGTTTCCTTGATGCTTCGTTATCAGAAGTACAGACTGAAACCTTGAAATGATGAGGTTCTAACTGACACATGTGTTATTTTAAGATACTGAGCCATGAAGTTTTAACCCTCAGTGCAGTCAGAGCAGCTAAATTTCGACTTAAATGTTTAGGACTGCGCCACTAGGTGGCAGAGGCGTTAGAGGAGGGTGATATAATACCGGGATAGTGTTAATTTCCATAGGATTTTGGCGTATGGTGACGTAAGCAAGCACAAGTGAATCGTGTCCATGGCGTGGAACGATAAACAAATGGGGTCAATATAAGCTGGTGCTGAGGATGCATCAGTTCCTAAAGGGAAGCTACATCAGTAGTGTGGAAGTGTTTTGGATGCAGAAGCTCAGACTGCAAACAAACAGCAGTAATTTTCAAAGTGTGTAAAAAGTACCCTGACCACAAAGTGTTAGAAAAATTGATTTCATCACCTAAAGCAAAGGCACCCAGGCGAGTGTGAGGAGTGTCAGACACTGTGTTAAATCACGGTGGTGTTGTTTAGCAGGGAATATTCTATTCCATTTGAAGGCCATTGTATTTGTTTATTTTTTAATTATTTTATTTTTTACATAAATTGTTTTAAAATGAAATTCTCTCTCTCTCATATATATATATATATATATATATATATATATATATATATACACACACACACACACACACACACACAGCAGAGGCAGAAAGTGAACCCCCAACCCTGGAGGTGCAAGGCAAAGGTGCTAACCACTAAGCCTATAGATAGATAGATAGATAGATAGATAGAGCGAGAGGGAGAGGGAGGCAGGCTTAGTGGTTCTGGTGTCTGGTTTCATCCCCCAGTCCAAAGACATCTGTTGTAGGGCCAACCAAACAGGGTCATGGGCACAGCAAGGCTGAAATAGTTTTTCTTCAGCTTATTTCCTGTTTGCAGGGGATTACAGGGGTATAAATATACTGAGGAATACTAATTACTAGCAAGAAAGACTAGAATTGTTGGCGGTGGAGGCATCGAGTCAACACCATGGGCTTTGAATTCTACCTGTTTCATCCTGTTAATGTAAAAAAGCATTTAATTCACAATTCTTTTTTTGAAAAAAAAAAGTTAGATAGAGCCTTATAAGTCCAAGGTCTCTATTGTGATGCATATTGTATTTTAAAGATGTCTTCAAGTATCGTGGTGTGATGTTTTTGCTGTCTTGATGTGCAGCATCCGTGAATAATAATAATAATAATAATAATAATAATAATAATAATAATAATCTTCAGATCCTGTTTAGGCATTGCTTTTAATGTTGGTCCTCCAATTAGCTTGTACTTCCTTCTGATAATTTAATGGAAACTTGGGATGTCTTCACACTTGGTGAAAGTAAAAAATAAATCACTTTTACACATGTTAATGTTAAATATTCACTTGATTATCCTTCCATGTTTCAGCCTTTAAAGTGCTGGAGAGTTCAAGTCAGCAGTGGCTCCAGGGTTTGGTCTACCTGATCGGCAACTTGCTCGGCTCAGCGCTGGCCATCTACAAGTGTCAGTCAATGGGTCTCCTCCCAACGCATTCCTCTGATTGGCTCGCCTTTATCGAACCTCCACAGGTAAGACGCAAACTGTAAACCAAAAAAAATGGACGTAGTGGATGAACAGTGGACCTTTAGTAATACGTTTTATGTTATTACCCCTGGGGGAAAAAAACAAACGCAGCTTTCTGTTTTTCTTTCCACAGAGGTTGGAGATAATGGGTGGAGGATTGGTCCTGTGAGCCTTCAAAACCTCTTGTACACATTTACACACACACACACCTTTTGCCTGTCTGACACAATTTCATTAATTTATGTATGTTTTGAATTAGATCTTCTTTGTCTTTGTTTCATACGCTTCTGCTACATATAACAATGTCTTTACAAAAAGAGATTTAATAAACGTATTCCAGAGTACTTTTGACTTAAAAACGTTAAAGAGTATCGTTTCTATGTTGAGTCATTCTCGTCGGATAAAAACCTGTCCAAGGGGGAAAACAGTTACTGACTCTTGTGAGTGAAAGCAGTAAAGTCTCGTGTGCACTCCTCGTGCCTGAGAAACTGTGTCATTCTCATGACTGTTTAGTTAGATCCTGTTAGAGATATGTCTCCGTCACTGTGACACTTGGTGTTGAATGAATTCTAATACTTCTTATTTCACAAATTAGCAATTGTGGTACATCCCACATGACTGTAAGTACTGTGTTTAGTCCTGAAGAATCCTGTTTATTTTAAAGGTCAAAAAAAAAAATTGTTCTGAAATGTCACATGACTACATTTCCTGCATACGTTTCATTTCTGGGTTTAACTCTTCCTCAGGCACTAATGTTTCAGCATGTTATCAGCAAGTCTGGCAGACATTTCAGCATGGATGACAGCTCATCAGCTGAAAGTTAATCCCACCAAAACTGAACTGCTGTTCATCCCAGGTGACTCATCCCCATGTCAGGATCTTGCAGTCTCCCTGGACAATTCTCTCATCTCGCCTTCAGTTACTGCACGCAACCTTGGGGTGACCATGGACAATCAGCTTTCCTTCTCCTCTCACATTGCTAATCTGACACACTCATGTCGATTTCTCCTTTATAACATCAGAAGAATTCGTCCATTTCTTTCCACACAGGCTCCACAGATGCTTGTTCAGTCCCTTGTCATTTCAAGACTGGACTACTGCAACGATTGGTTTTCAATCTTCCTAAATTTTCCCACACCACCCCATTGCTGCGCTCCCTTCACTGGCTTCCTGTAGCTGTCCGCATCAGCACCCACTTATCCCAAAGCTCTTATCACACCTTGCGTGGCACCATGCTCCCTCCGGTCCTCTAGCACTGCTCGACCATCCCACCATCTCTCAGGGTACAAGGAAGACATGCATCGAGACTCTTCTCTGTTCTGGCACCCTCTTCTTCTTTCAGCTTTTCCCTTCAGGGGTCGCCACAGCGAATCATCACTCTCCACCTATCCTTATCTTCTG
>CM074972.1:5775002-5788946 GCA_037577455.1 Pangasius macronema
TCTTTGGCCTTCCTCTTCGCCTCCTGCCTGGCAGCTTCATGTCCAACATTCTCCTACCAATATACTCACTCTCCCTCCTCTGAACATATCCAAACCATCTTAATTTGGCCTCCCTAACTTTGTCCCCCAAATGTCCAACATGAGCTGTCCCTCTGACATGACATGAGCTGAGACCTGTTGCTACAGAAACTATAGCGTATTAGAACGAATGTGTTAGTATAAACCTGTCAGAGCTGCTGTCGTTCAAAACAACTTCCGACTAATCAAGATTTGAGAATCCAGCAGTGCTGTGTTATAAAGCTTAATATTGCTATAATGATAAATTATGATGTTGTTGTTGTTGTCATATCCCATAACCTGACTCTTTAGCAGCTGAATCAAGAGTAAATACATGATTATGAAAGTATGTTGATGTTAAAGATGAGTCTAAGACGTTCTTCTTGTTGCAGGCTCGATTGTCTCTGGTACACCTCGGCTCAGTTCTACAGCAACGTTACAGTGGAGGTATGGGCTTCTGTGACTGCCATCTCTCTAAATCAGTCTCTCTCAAACTGTCATCTGGACTCAATCAAAGGCAATAACATGAGGGCTAATTGTTTTTCTTTCATTGTAGTTCCTGCCTGTGTACACACCCTCCCAGGAGGAAAAGGAGAACCCCGAGTTATTTGCAGATAATGTTCAGAAACTCATGGCCAAGTGAGTCAGATGATGCACGCAACATGTCGAGATGGTCTATAAATATGCCATGTTTAAATAGTATGCATTTACAGAATTGGATGCCCGAACATTTTTAGATTATGCCTGGGTGTGTGTTTCAGAGTCCTGGGAGTTCCTGCTACAGACTATGTGTTAGAGGGGCTTTTTCCTGTTACAAAATTGGGTGGCCTCTCCCTTCCTCTCGAGTCTCCTTCCAGAGAAACACTGGAAATGCTCAGATGTCAAGGGTAGGCTGTGTGTTTTTGTGTATGTATGCCAGTGTACCCCTACTTTCATGTAATTATCTAATCAGGCAGTAATGTGGGAGTAGTGCAATGTAATATAAAAATCATTCAATATACAAGTCAAGGATTTTAGTTAATGTTCATATCCATCATTAGAATTGGGAAAATTTTGATCTCAGTGATTCTGACCATGGCGTGGTTGTTGAGTACTTCAGATACTTCTGATCTCCTGGGATTTTCACACATATCAGTCTCTAAAGTTTATACAGTGAGCAGCAGTTTCATGTGTGGAAACTCTTTCTTGATGAGAGGGGTCAGAGAGGAGAATAATAATACAGAACACTTGTATAGCGCTTTTCAAGATACTCAAAGACGCTTTACATGAAGAGACAAACGAGGGCAACAAAAGAATTAAGACAGTTAAAGAAAGGTGGTTTTAAAGAGATGGGTTTTCAGGGCTTTTTTAAACATGGGGAGTGTGGATGAGTCTCTGATGTGTTTGGGCAGGGAGTTCCAGAGGGTGGGGGCAGCAGCGGAGAAGGCCCTGTCCCCCAGGTCTTGGTGGGGGGGAGACAGGAGGTTGGCGTCAGCTGACCTGAGGGCACGGGTGGGGGTGTGGTGGTGGAGGAGCTCAGAGAGGTAGGTGGGGGCCAAGTTATGGAGGGACTTGTACACAATGGTGAGGAGCTTGAATTGGATACGCTGAGGGATGGGGAGCTAGTGGAGATCTTTGAGGACAGGAGTGATGTGTTCACAGGAGGAGGTGCGGGTGAGGAATGGCCAGACTGATTGGTAACTCAAATAAATAATCGCTCTTTACAACTGTGCTGATCAGAAAAGCATCCCAGAAAGCACTGTGTGTCAGACCTTTAGGCAGGTGTCTTGGCTGACAGGAGTGGAACCTAACTGAATGTTTTTTTTTTTTTTTTTTGCGCATCATTCTCTGTGAAAATCCCAGGGGATGTGCAGATTCTGAAATACTCAAGCCAGATTGTCTGGCACCAACAACCACACCAAGGTCACAGTCACTGAGTCGCATATTTTCAGCCATTCTGATGTTTGAAGTGAACATTAACTAAAGCGCTTGACCTACATCGCCATGATTTTTAGGATTGGCTGTTTGCATTATTGTGTGAACGACCAAGTGTTCCTATTAAAAAGCCGGTAAGTGTATATGTGTGTTAGTGGATAGTATAGCTGAAATTGTTACGATTTATCAAAACTGCTATATTTCACATTTTTATTAAAATGCAATTGTAAAATTAGTACTTAAAGATTCTTTCAACTTAAATGTAAATCTATCAGTTTAATGGAGGGCTTTATAAAAATGCAGTTCCACACAGGATTTTTTTTAAAGAACGATAGTATGTATATAAATATCTCCACTGGTTGCCAAATTTCACCCAGTCTCATTCAAACTGGTATGTGACTGTGTGAAAGATGCATGTATAGAAGTTTCTCTTACATTCTTTCTCACACTGTCATCCATTTACTCTTTGTGTGTCTCTCTAACTCTCTCTCTCCAGGTTAAGTACTGCTCAAGTGGAGACTTTGATAAACACAATGATTGACAGCTGTCACTCGGGACAGGTCACGATCACTGTTGAACACTTGACTTCCTTGTTGGGACTCGCTGACAGACAGACAGCAGCACGAATCTGTTCCTTCTACTCCAAGGTAACAAGTGGCACTGCATACATTCAAACATCAACTACACAACTGGTGTAGTGTGTGTGTGTGTGTGTGTGTGTGTGTGTGTGTGTGTGTGTGTGTGTGTGTGTAAATATAAGTAGTCTTTTGTATGCTGTTGCACTAATAAAATGCTGTGTGATTTTAGAGTGACACACTGGATCTGAGACAGCTGTGTTTGAGCTTGTGTACGGCTGCACGACTCAGGACGCCAGAGTCTCTCCTTCACACTGCGTTCACGGTGAGTTTGGGGGGTATGGTTTTAAATATATGCTCTGTAGAGCTGTAATGGATGCGTTTGTATTAGTGACAAAAGAGCCTGTGGCTGCCATGCTTGAATATCTACAGCTTTCTCAGCTTGTACATAGACAATCTCAGCTAATAATACCTCCAGAAACCACAACACAATTATCACCATGGCTTAGTTATTGACTTAACCATAAAACAAATGTAACTCAGTATGTCTTTAGTTTGGCTGAGTGGCCACAGTGTGGGTAATTGACTATTGCAGAACTTCACAGTTGGTCGAATTGTTTGCATACTATCAAGAATCTATAATTTTACTCTCTTGTTCCATCAGTATATCATCTTCTCCGAAAGTATTGGGACAGCAAGATTAAAGTAAATAACACGTAATATTCGGTTACATATCCCTTGTGATGCTTTTCCAGGCTTGTACTGCAGCTTCATCAGTTTGGTAGAGGTTAATCTTGGTTCCAGAACTTTTGTGGCTCATGTCTGTATTTCTTACTTCCACTCTGGCCCTTTGATTCTTACTGCTGATGAGTGGTTTGCATCTTGTGTTATGGCTTCTTTATTTCTGGATTGGTGGGTTGTGATCCCGTCACCCATGCCCTGTGAGGGTTGTTGTTGATGTCACTGACTGTTGTTTTTGGGTTTTTCTTCACAATTCTCACTGTTTTTTTATCAACTGCTGCTGTTTTACTTGGCTGACCTGTTCAATGTCTGGTTGTTAGTACACCGGTGGTTAAACTTTTCCCTCTTTTCTCAGCTTCAGAATGGCTTGCCTTTCTCCCATAGACAGCTCTCTGGTCTTCATGTTGGTTTATCCTTTTTAACAACAAATGCAATCTTCACAGGCAAAACTAGTTATAAATGCTATTATTAATCAATAGCTCTAATTAAATTAATCAATCTAACAGGGAATATCTGAGCAACAGGAAACACCTGTCAGTCACATGTTCCAGTATTTTTTGATCACTTGAAAAATGTGTGAGTTCAAACAAAAGGTGCCATGTTCTAAGTTGTTTAAGATGGATAGATTTAAAAATCAGGTAATGAAAGCTGAAAATCGTCTTGTATTCATCTTTTGATCTCAAACCCAAATGTCTTTAGTGTATTGGTGTCCGTGTACCAATACTTTCAGAGGGGACTGTAGATACATCTCTCTTAATGCATCTTCGTATATACAGTCAGGACATTAACAATGTTGTTATTTCAGCTGCCTACCAGTATATTGGAGTTGAAATTAAACAATGAAGATGATTTCCAAATGCAGACTTTCAGCTTTAATTACAGGGTATTTACATCCAAATCGGCCGAACGGTTTGGAATTACAGCATTTTTTTATATGCCCCTTTTTACGGGATCAAAAATAATTGGCCAGTTGGCTGCTCAGCTGTTCCATGGCCAGATGTGTGTTATTTCCTCATTATTTGACTTATAGGTAAGTAGATAAAAGGTCAAGCTGATTTCAAATGTTGCATTTGGAATCTGTTACTGTTACTATATGAGAAGTCCAAAGAGTTGTCACTGTCAGTGAAGCAAGCCGTCATTACAAGAGAGCTTTCACCCTCTGTACAGACAGCAGTTTTCAGTGTGGGGAAATTTAGCCAACAGAACTTGCTGAATTAATCAGCGATGACGTCAGTAACAGCGTAAGAGCGAACGGTGAACAGGTGGAAAACCATGAGTGACTTTTACCTCAGGATGAGACAGAGACTGAGTTGAATAGTGCTTCTGATCAAAGTGATTTACATATTTCCCATTGTAAACTTATCAATTTTGGATGAAACAAATTGAGATACATGTAAAACATATTTCAGCCTGTAGGTTTCAGAACTATATATAGCAGAAAAGGTCAAAATCTGATCATCTGAAGTTTTCCCAGGCTGGCACACATCTAAAAGTGACTCTGCTACCTGAGATACTATAGCTGAACGTAAGCAGATTTCATGCTTGGTGACTCCACACTGGTGCCCGAATGTGTGACCATACTGGTGTATTCATGTGCGTTGTCATGCATGTAAAGATTTTGGTAAAATCTTTCCATTGTGATTCGTATAGAATAGTGTTTAGAGAGTCTTTTGAACAGTTGATGATACTCTACCAACATCTCATTTATACTAGTATACCTCCCTCCACAACTGTTTCAATTAAATCCAGATGTGATTGTGCTCAAAAGAAATCTGTGCCTTGAGTATGCGGAAAAAGAAGATGCATATTAACCTCGAGTGTGTGTGTGTGTGTGTGTGTGTGTGTGTGTGTGTAGCTGTACGACAGTAGCGGTGACGGCTTGCTAAGTGCAGAGGACCTCTCCGGCCTGATGGCAGCGCTAGTGGGAGTCGCTCAATACAACATTGCAGAGATGTACTCGGAGTTGACCAAGAGAGGACAGCCAACTGAGGGTGAGTACAAGAAACGTGATCACTTCATCAAACTTAGACAGTAGTGCTGGCAAAATCCTTTAAAAATTGGATTGAATTTTTTATTCCTTTAATTATTTAATGTTTGACTGCGATATATAAGGAATAAAGCATGACTGCCCATGGTGTTGTTGGAAAATAATCAATGATGGAGGGATGTGATGCAGCCTGACTTGAAACGGAGTAACTGTTACCACCCTGACGTTGATTATTTTCTTACAACAGCATGTCCTGAAGTGGTTTATTTCTCCTGTGGTTTACATACCACTGCAATTTGTCAAAAATTACAATTTGTAAGTCAGGTTAGTTCCTTATGTAAACATTTCATTCTCTCACCAGCTTCTTTTTATTTATTTTTTTTTTAAATTAAAGAATCGGAATCTCTTTAATAGCCAGTATGATTTAAATACAGGACTTGGTCTTGTACAAATAATAAACTATAAACCCTAATGAGAGCTTTCAGCAAGCAGCCATGCCCTCAGCAAGAGCAACATTCAACATAAGTACTAAACATGGTGGTGTAGATGATAACAGTTCAGCTGACTTTTTTTTATGGACAGGAATTTGCAATAGTGAATTGAGATGTACGATTGTAATTGTAATTAAGGTTCTTGCTACTGGAGTGTAAGCCAGCAGGTGTATGTACAATGCCGTGTACGAGTCCAATAGTTTGATAATTGAATGGCTCCCAGAAGGAAGCTTCATTGGTGGTGTGATGTGCAGGTGGCAGTTGGTTTGTACCACTTGTGAGATGGTAGAAGGGTGGCTGCCAGGGTCGGTATTATCCATGCAGGTCTTTTAGGCTGTCTGCTTTTAGGCTCTCTCTGTATCTGGGGGAATACAGGCTCTTGGTACAGGGAAGCTTGTGATTGATGGTCCTCTCAGCAGAGCGAATGACCCGTTGTAGTCTGGAATTGGAAAGGGCAGAGGCAGATGGAGATGGAAGTGGTGAGGATGCTTTCTATGGTGGCTGAGTAAAAGTTGACCAGTATTGACTTTGACTTTGAGATGTTGAGCCTCCTAAGCTGTTTCAGAAAGAACAGCCATTCCTTTCCTGTTCCATTCGCACCACGAGACAAGACTTGCTGCCTCTTTCCTGTACATGGACTCATCATTGTTGGATATGAGGTCCACCATGGTTGTCATCTGCAAACTTTTAAAAGCTTGATGGATGGGTCACTGGATGAGCAGTCATTTGTGTAAAGTGAAAACGTTAGTGGCGAGAGAACACAACCTTGAGGCGCACCTGTGCTGATGCTTAGAGGGTCAGACAAGTGATGCATACATACCTAGCCGTACATATTATATCCTCTCTGACAGGAAATCTGTTATCCACTGACACTTGGTGAGGTGGATGTGAAGCTTGTAAGAGCTTGTTGTGCTTCACTTCAGGGATGAAAGGCGGAGCTGAAATCCACAAACAAAATCCTGGCCTGTGTGTTTGTGGAGTCGAGGTGCTGTAAAGTATAATGATTACCCTACAGGCAAACTGTAGCAGGTCCAGGAGAAGATCTGGGGTTGATTTCAGGTGGTTTAGGACCAGTTGCGCAAATGACTTTATCACCACTGAGGTCAGGGCCACTGGCCTATAATCATTAAGGCCTGTAATCATGTCCTTGGGCATGGGAATGAGGATTGAAACTTTAAAGCTGTCAGAAACTCTACAGGATTGTAGTGATTCGCTGAAGATGTCTGTGAAAGACCTGAGATCGCTGGTCCTGAAAACATCCTTGTGGTGGAAGATTTAATGACTGTTGCAAAGCACTGAAACTGGAGACTCCAACAATTCTTTGTTAATTAATGACGTTTCTTTATTTTTTTATGATAATGTGGCATGTTTCCCAAGCACAAAGATATGTGTTGTAGGCTGAATGGTATTTCCAGATTGCCCATGGTGTGTTTCTGGGTGTGTGATTGTGCCCTGTGATGGGTTGGTACCCCTTCCAGGGTGTCCCCTGCCTTACCCCGCAACCCTATGTGGTATAATTGGTACAGAGGATGGATGGATGGATGGATGGATGGATGGATCTGCCTGTGAATATAGATACTGTAACGTATTGGAATGTGTGTATTAATATAAACCTCTGATTTGAATTACAGCTGGCACTACTCTCCGAGTCATGCGATTATGGAAAATTTTAAATTAAGCTGCACTTTCTGACCAATCAGATTTGAGAATTCGGCAGCACTGTGGAATAATATCTATTAATCAGTGACTTTATTTTCCCTCTCTGTTAGGTGCATTGTATGACTTGCTAACGACTCACCCAACATATCAGAAGTTCTTCAAAGAATACTTCGAGCATGAAGACGTAAGGCTCACGGCAGACAGAAATCACAACGGCATTCCGAATGGAAAGACCAGCCGCGGAAACAGCAGCATTCATAACAGAAATGGACTGAATAAAAAGTGTGACTGAAGACGGATTCATTTAAAGTATATGCTGTATTTTAATAGGAAAATGGGGACATTTATGAAGTGTACACCGTTTCCACATAGCAATAGATTTTAACAAAGGCTGTATGTTTTTGAATGGATTTGCAAAAGATGAGAGAAGATTGTGTGTGCGTTTTAGTATACATTTAATGTTTACAAGTCTGTGTCATGGACTCTCTGTGGGTTTGTTTTTTTGTTGTTTTTTTGCTTGTTTTTGTATTATTTCTTTTTTTGCGTTTATTGTAACCCAAAGTCATTAGTACACTGTGAAAAGCCACTATACTATGGGAACCTTAGTGCCTTGGTACTTTTACTGTTTTTTAAATGTTAGCTGAAGGATTTTCTTTTGTGTTCCTGTGTGTCTTTTATATCTCTATTTGAGAGCCTAAGGACTTCGTATCAAGAATACTGTCGAGCTATTTTACATTTTAATATATATATATATATATAAAACGGTTGTAAATAAAACAATTCATAAGATTGATAAATTTAGTCATCGTGTCCTGTCTCCTCACTTCACCTCTCTTTTAGTTTCTTCTTCTTTGACTGACGCTTGTTTTCTCTCCAAGCGATGGCACGAGTTGATCTTTCTTCCCTCTTGACCTTCTCTTTTCCTCCTTTTTCTTCAAGAGTAGCAGGTGAGGCTAGAGGGCTAATTCTATGTCTTTTAGCCTCCAGTTGTTTCTGTTCACGACCTGTTTTTCCTGCTGGTATTTACACATCGCTTCAGTTTTTCAGTCATTTTTTTGTGGGTTTTGCTGGATGGCTGTTCCTGCTGCTCACATTCATGTCACCTCTCCCCCTTTTTTTTTGACTTCACCTGCTTTTCTTAATTTTTTTTCTGTTGCTTCCTGTTCTTGATCCTTGTCTAGTTTGAGGAGAGACCAGAACAAATGACTCATCACATTTGTTGTGCACTCTACGCTCTCTCTGCTGCTGATGCTGCTGTTTCTTAGTCTCCCTCCACCCGTGGGCTGGGGATATGAAGCTGGTTTCAGTTTCTTTTGTTACATTTTTCTTCTGCCTTTCCGTACGCTCCTGCCCTGCGACCATTTTCTTTCTTCTAGTTATTGTTCCTGTGGTCGTTGCTTGTTCTTCAGGCTCTACCAGTGTAGTCACTGCCACAGTGCACCTTGCAATTCTACATCTTTTGCCATCTTTGTTCCTTTCTTCTTTTGTCACTTTCTCTTTTAAATCAACCCTTGCCTCTTTCTGCTGCCTCTCGCTTACCCCCTTCTTTACTCCACTTATTCTTTTCTCCTCCTTTTGATTCTTGGTTCTGTTTCTACCTTCTGATTCACTCATCTCTTTCTCGTTGTTCTCCACTTGGTGCTGCACTGTTTTGTCTCCAGTCCAGTTTTTTGCTTTGCATTGCTTATACTTGGGCTCTTTCTTGCTTGTACTCTCCTTCTCATTCATCTCCTTTAACTTGTCAGTTGTAATTGCAAAAGCTACAGCTAGGCCATTACTTTTGGATGAGTCATCATGTCTTTTGGGTGTGTTTGATTTCAATTCCCCTTCCGTTGTTTTAGCACATTTCTTTGCAGCTTCCTTAGCCGCTGGACCACATTCTCTTGTTCCTTTCTCGCTCATCAGTTGTGTATCAGCGCTGCTGCTTTTTACAGGTCCTTTCATCCAGAGATTACTTTTTTTTGTTCTCTTGCTGCATGCCATAGTTCCTGCTCTCTCTCTTCTGTCTCCCACTTGCTTTTCTGGAGCTGCTACATTTTTACTTTGTGTTGCATTATAGCTCATTGTGGAAATGTGTACATTTTCACCACCATCCTCACTGGAAACGAAAACCTCTTCCTTCGCAAATGTAGTACCAAATTTTCTTCTTGTTCTCCTTCCTGTCAGTATATCAGAACTGGAGCTGCTCTTAATTTCTGCCGCTTTGATATTTTTCTTGCCCTCTACCTGGGGTTGTTTTGTGTCTCCATCCATCTCAGTATTTGGATTTCCTGTCTTTTTCACATTCTGTGTTCCAGCTACATTTTCAGATATAAGTGAATTAAAGCCCCTTCTTGTCCTTCTAGTATTCAGAACAAATTTAGTATTACTTAACACATCATTCTTTGGTACTTGTTTGCTTACTTTTTCTGATTTTCTTTGTGTTTGCCATTCCTCTTTATTAATCTTCCTTTTTTGATTTTCACCAAATCCGTCTCTCACTTTTGCTACCTCACAGCTTCTTGAAGTTCTCCTCACCTTATTTCTTTGGTCTTTTATTCTTGGTGCCACTTCAATTTCAGCCTTCTTCAGGTTTTGTCTTGTCCGTCTCCCTATGCTGTCATGTCTATGGTCTATCTCTTTCTTGCCCACCAAATCATTTGGGTTCTCTTGGTCCATATCTATCTGGACACCTTCAAAGAACTTCATTAGAGAGGTACCAAGGTTTCTTGTTCTTCCTGTCAGTATTTTAGGATTAGTGCTACTCTCGGAAGTTTTGATCACTTTCTCTCTCTTTGTCTGGAGTTGATTTCTGTCTGTATCTTTTCTAGTGTTTGGTTGCTGTGACTTCATTTTTGCATTCTGTACTCCTGCTGCTTCTTCCAGCACCAGTGAATTAAAGCTCCTTGTCCTTTTTGTGCCAGTTACAACGGTGGAATTAACCTCCTCGTCATTCTTTAGTTCTAGTTTTCTCAGGCCTTTTGATTTACCTTGAGTTTGCTTTTCTTCTGCATTTACCCTTTTCGTTTGATATGCACTGGATACTTCTTCTTTTACTACCTTGCAGCTCCGTAAACTTCTCATCACCATATTTCCTTTGTCCTCTTTTTGTCCCACATCCATTTGAGCCTTTTTCAGACTTTCTCTCGTCACCCTTCTGTGTTCTTTCTTGGATCTGTTTTCTATTTCTATCGTTTTGTCCATAATCTGAGTTTGCACTACTGCTGATCTTTTCACCATTTCATTTTCCATCTCAACTTTCTTTCTTCCTTTAGGACTTAGATTTTTTGGGCTATCACATTTGCTTTGGTTCAGACTTTCTCTTGTCTTTCTCTTCTTTACACTATTCAACTCTTTATTCTTGTTTTCAGCTACACTTGATTGATCTTGATTGATCAAGCTTTTACCTTTCATTATGCTGCAACTGTTGTGTTTATGTTGACCAGCTGCTATATTTTGATCCTGGCCTAATTCACCTTCACTTGTGCACATACTGTCAGCAACTGTAATATGTTCCCCCCTTGATCCATTTCCCACCTCTAGTCGTGTGTTGTACTCTGAAGGTTCTGTTGTCATGTGCACCATTTCAACAGCCACCTTTTCATTTGCCACAGGACTTTGTCCATGTGTTTGTTGACTCATTTTGGACTGTATGCTCTGTGTTTCATTCTCTCTACTCTTATTGGAGTTGTCTTCTATGACCTTGTCTTCTGTCTCCTTGATCGCCTCTGCATCTATCTTCGTCACATCTTTTGTTGCCATATTCTTCTCAACACTACCTGCTAAAGTGTTCTCTGGTGGATTGTTTGTTTCATTGCTCTTATGGATATCTTGGGGGAATTCAACCTCTGCCTCCCCTAAAGAGAGCAGCAACATTTGATCAAGCTGATCTGAGCTGTCTAGTCCCAAAGTTAAAAGTTCTGATGATACTGCCAAATCTACCCAGTCAGACATGAATGAGTCTAGCCCTATGGGATATGGTGGGTTTTCTGTGGAGTCTAACATATTCTCCAAGTGCTGGGTACTTGCCTCTTCTTGGATATTGTATGCTTTAATCTTTGGGTTACTCATTTCATATACCTGATCATCTGTTACTGGATCATAGACCCTTTGGTTTACTATGGCTGTATCATCCTGTGGAACCTGAAGAGCTAGATCTGTATAGGATTTACTTCTAGGTACATGGAAATATTGTGGATTGTTGACATCCATACTGGAACCAGCAACTTCACCTTTCTGACCTGGCATGTTCAATAGCTCTCCTGTCTCTTGGATACAATCATTTAATTGATCTCCCACTGTTTGGAGAATGTCATCAAGTGGTTTAATTTTGGAGAACAAATCGAAAATCTGAAAAATAGCCATTTCATCTTCTGTTAGCTGACTGACATTGTCCAAATGTTCTGCGTGAACATTTAGCAGTTGTGCATCAGAACATGACTGCTGAACTGCATCTGCTTGACAACAGCTTTCTTGCTCCTCTGGCTTGCTTTCCTTCATTTTCTGTATCCCTACTACCCACGGGTTTTTCTTTTTGATATCCTTAAATTTATATTCACCTGAGGTGCTTTCAGAGAAAAAGGAATCTCCAACACCACAATTTATTGTTGTAGTACCCATTTCGTCGACACAACAATCTATTGATGGAGCAACCATTTCCCCAACACTGCAATCTGTTGTTGGAGGAAGCATTTCCCCAACACCACAATCTATTGCTGGAGCAACCATTTCCTCAACACTGCCATCTATTGGTGATACAACAATTAAATGGTCCTTTTTATATCTTATCTGAGTTTCTTTTAGAATGTTGAGATCGGTGCAATCAAGACTAGATTGTGAATCATTTTGGAAAACAGTTAATGGATCAGTTGAGGAAGAGGAAGCAAAGAAGTTATCATTTTTATCCATGAAATTTGGTCTAACCTCTGCTATGTTTTTCTTTGAGCTGGAGTTTTCCTGAGCTGTTTCAAGTGTATAAGAAGTGTTTTGTACATGTAACAGATTTTGCTCTTTGCTGTCCTTTGGTAGAAAATGAGAATTGTAGGGGGGCAATGTGCCTTTGGACTTTGCTATGGTCTCTTGAACCACCACAGGAGATGCAGAACTGGGATAGACTGGGAAAAATGGTAACCCATGATATGCATTCTGGTACGACGCAGTCTGGCAGTGAGGTAGATGTCCAGGTGGTGGATGCAACAATTGAAATGTATTCTGCGTGATGTCTTTCTGCAGAGGTGGAATCCCACTTTGACAAGCTTTGTCTGTTTGTGGAGAAACCAGGACATATCTGTTGGGTAATGATACTCCTGGGTTGTTTGGTGGCTGATTTGGTAAATTGGGAATTTTAAAGGAAGGGGGCAGTGGATGAACTGTGCCATCAGTGCTGTACAGACCAGACTGGAGAGGTGGAACAGATTGTGTATCACAGGTTTTGGGTAGAGAATGAAGTTTTGGTGGTGACGCAGAAAAGTATTCAGCTGTGGTTTCACTACTTGAATGGCATGCTACTGGCTCTACAGTGATAGCTGTTGGTACATCCTGTGCATTGTCCTAGAGAAGTAGAAATGATAACTTGCATACAGAATTTCCTTGGTACTGAGGAATTTGTGAGCTGTATTTTCTTATGCAGCATATACTATAGTTCATTTTAACACTGTCAGAACATTTGAAGAAATGTTGTGGCTTATTCTATAAATGGTGTATAAAGGCAATGATAAAGATTATATGCATTACTAAGAGTTACTAACCACAACCCCTAGCTGCACCAGCATATCAGTAGTGTTTGAGTCTGAAGATAGCAGGGAAGATACATATGCCACATCTATCTCAGCCCCAACCTGAGAGAAAAAAGCATTCTTAGATCTCAAATCAAGTTGTATCTAATTCAGTGTACTGGATGTTTTAACATGAGATTTATTATTATTATTATTATTATTATTATTATTATTATTATTTTACCTCAGTTACAGACTTCTGACTGCAAATCTCATTCAGATATTCTATGAATTGCCCTTCCTCCACTTCATCATCTACCTCTTCTGTCTCTTTAGCAATCTCAGATCCTTCTTTGATCTTTGACTCCAGATCTTTCATGATCTCACTATATTCCCATAGTGCCTTTTCAGCCAGGTCCGGATCATTGCAATTTACTGCCTGATCAGTCACTATATGACTCTGCACCAGATCATTTCCTTCAGAAAGAGAAAAAATCATGTCCATTTTCAAATCCCTTGTGTTCATTTACTTTATTTGCTGTGTTTTTATAAGCTAGTATTTCTGTTAGCATGAACATCACTAACAGGCTTAAGTAATCTTCATTTCCTTATTCACATCTCATATTTGAACTTGCCTGATTGTTCACTGGTCTGAACTGAAAATTCCCTACTTGCCCTTGGCTCTTGCTCTGCCCTGATGCCTTCCAGTTTCTTCTTTTCAAATTCCATGAACCTAAATGAACACAGACATACACTATATTACCAAAAGTATTCAGTCACCCATCCAAATGATCAGAATCAGGTGTCCTAATCACTTGGCCTGGCCA
>CM074972.1:5794328-5815807 GCA_037577455.1 Pangasius macronema
AGAACGGAGAGAGAGTTTACACACTGAAGGTGAGCCATCTTTGGTAGACGACTTATTCATCTCCCTGCAAAGCTAGTGAAGTTTATGCTTTTTTTGTAGTTCCAGTAAATCTAAGGTATGTATTTTTATTTGGTGAAAGCTTAAAAGGTTTAGATTATAGATACTACTCTTAGATATAATGCTGTAGTAACCCTATGCACCCACGTGGGTCTTTTCTTGTTTTGCCTTTTGTATTATCTGTTTATTCAAGTACTTTTTTCCCCCCTCTCTCTCTCTCTCTCTCTCCAGAAGGTGGATCCACAGGGTCAGCCCACCAGCTCTGCCCACCCAGCTCGCTTCTCTCCCGATGACAAGTTCTCCAGACACCGAGTGACTGTGAAGAAACGCTTCGGATTACTGCTCACCCAGCAGCCACGACCTGTCCTGTGAAACGCAACCAATGGACATTTATTGAGAGAGAGAGAGTGTGTGTGTGTGTGTGTTGCACCTGAAGCTGTCACTGATGATCAGTTATTAATGATGTATCCTGATAGCAACATTAACAACATAAACTGTTTCTTTAAACTTTCACTTCTTCTTTTTTTTTTTTTACGAAATGCCTCACTGAATAAAAAGATCGATTTGTAGCAGCGCTTCCGTGTCTTCCTATGTAATGTGTTTAAAAGACTCCGTTACCCATGATGCACTGCGGCAGCGAAAGAGGAAGGGAGGCGGGCGCGCGCGCGCTGGAGTTCACGCTGTCAGACGGCGCTGGTTTGACTTGACACGGGGGAAGAAAAGGGAGAGCGCGAGTTTATTATTATAATTTTTTATAAATGACGCTTTTCCCACCTACTTCCTTGGACGTCAGGGGTTAAGGTAAATAGATTTTTTTATTAGTCTTTTGTGTAGATATTAAGGTGCCACGGTGTTTTGCCGGCCGTGCTCGCTAATATCAGGAACAATCTCTGCAAGACTTTCAGAGAAATTCAGGGGTTTTAATAAGTTTAAAATGAAAATGCTGAATGAAGGGAAATGGGGAAAGAAATACCGCGTCTGTTTGACATACACAAGCCTGTGTGTTTAGGGGTTGTTTATGAGCTAGCCTGCGGGCTAACCTGCGACTCCGCCGCATTACAGTACGGCTTTTAAAAAATTCAGCTGCTAATGATGTCTCGCGCGCCATTTTCCTTATTTGTTAGTCCTCGTGCGTGTTTTTTTGTTTCTTCTAAATGAATCTGGATCCAGAGACCGGTCTGATCTGGAATGATAATTGGCTTAATGGATGCTAGCTACACGGTTATGCTCCTCTCTCTCTCTCTCTCTCTCTCTCTCTCAGTCGGAGTTTGAAACGCCGCATCAGCTTTGTTTACTGCTCCTAGTGAACGCTGTAAACATTCAGAGTGACTTGGACTTTACCAGAAACACACACACAATAAAAACAGTTTGCGGTTTTCCCCTTCAGGCCTTAATATCACACACATTAACGTTGCTGTAACCTCAATAGTCTTAGTTTGATTTGCTTTTATCTTTATTTGGTAACGTGCCACACCAGCAGCTGGTCTGAAAGCAAACTCTGACTCTGTGGAATCGAATAAAATACGAATAATGTACAAATTTGACAGTTTTATTAAAGTAAAAAGGCGGCATTTATTTATTTAATCCTGCAGCTGTGTGTGTGTGTGTGTGTGTGTGTGTGTGTGTGAGTGCGCGCGCTCAGGTCCAGCCGGTTTAAACCGCTTCTGTGTAATAACTCAATTATACAAATCACTTGGAATTGATGTATTTTAATATTTTTAGCTCCAGTTTTACCTCAGAGACACACAAATAACACCCTGTAAAACTGTTTTCTTTTTATCATTTAGAAGTCTGTCTCGGTTTCTGACCCAGAATAAACGACCAATTCAATTATGTTGCCTTTGTTAATGCTCCTTAATGCTCTTACTAACGGTATCCCACTGTTCTTGTCTCCCCCCCTTTTTTTTCTTATTTCCTTATAATTTCTTTTATTGGCCAAACACAACCCCTGTCCCATCAGCATACAGATTCCATAGGAGCTCTTTAAGTTTACCTCAGAAAAAAAGCAGGTCTGGTTGTTAGTTAGCTTCACTTCATGATAAGAAGAATAACATACAGGGCCAAACATTTCCAAGAACTAGATAAAAAACCAGCACCAGAATGTCTATCCCTTTTCCTGACCTTCCAACAAAAGCCATTTTCAGGACATACTCTGTGTTTTTCCATTAGAAAATTTTCTGTCAGCTCCCAATCCCAAATAGATACCTTTTGAATGTATGGAGCACTTTACTGAAGGCATTCCTACCTCTCGAAAACAAGAGTCCATTTTAATTTCAGAAATACGTTATCTATCTCACGCTGCAGCCTTTAGTGTTGAGACCTAATTCACTGTACCTCTTTGGAGACTGGTTCACTTGTAACTCCTAATCCTCATATCAGCTGATCCATAGCATACATAGAGTTGATAAGGCTATATATACATAGCATTTATCCATTGTTGACCAATCATATCTTTGGGGAAAAAAAAAACTCTCTGCCCCTAGACACCAAACTCAGATTCGATGGAGACGTGTTGTACAGTCTCTGTTCTCACTCTCGCTATTAGCTGAGATTTGAAAGGCCATTGATTTCCGTCCAACCTGTCACCCTGGCGGAGCCGCAGCAGCCCCGGGAAGCCATGGCGTCCTCAGTGCGCTTCACTGTGACGCCGACCAAAGCCGAGGACGTCCCAGGCTTGTCGGACGCATCGCCTGACACTGGCTCACGCGACAGTGGTCGGGTCCGTTTCAGCTCACGAGAGAGTGTCAACAACAGCGAGGACACGCCGGACCGAAGCCACCATGAACAGGGTAAGGAAGAAAAAATGTCAGGTCCGTATATGGTTAGATTTTGTAGTTGATGTCAGAAGGGTGACCAAGAAAAAAAAAGGTCTTTCTGTTATGCCGTGTTAGGCATTTTTTACTGACTTATAGGGAGCCGTTTCTGCAAATCAATACAAAATGTTTTGGACTGATCCTATGATGGAACATTTCTATCCTAATCGGCGTGATCTCCGCAGCATGAAAATGTTCCCATCCACAGGGCACGAAGGCTCAATGAATGGTCTGATGAGTATGAAAATTATGTAAATTCACAGTCATCACTTGGGTGATTTTGGACTGACATCTCAGACAGTACACCACCATGAAAAAAACACCACTGAGGGAATATCTTGTAGAAGAACGCTGTTCATTTCTCCAGAATAGTCCTGAAGCTGTTAAGGTGGCTTTGTGGTGGCCCAGCACCTTACTTACGAGCACACACAGCAAGGCAGGCAAAGCAGGTGTGTTTGTAGGTTGGCCAAAGTGTAACTCAAAGTTTCACTCAGGAAATTTACATTGTCTGCAACATGAAACTGTGAACATTTTTGAAATAAATGTCATTTCAGTTGCACCAAGCTAGTGTGACCTGACATTAAAATATTTAATTTGTGTTAATCATGATCATACTATGGTTTCATTTCAAAGCTCATGCAAAACAGCGGTTTTCTGGGTAATTTGTCTATTTGTTGTTTCAGACTAACATTTAGAGTTTATGAATCTGGGATTTCTAGGTTTAGTTTGTGTTTTTAGAGTTCGAAATTTGACGCATAGCTACCTCCTGGTTTTTGTTCTCTAAGGCAAAAAACAAGGCTGTTTAGTTCTTTCAAATGATTAATATTAGGTTTACTTTGTGTTAATCAGAACTGAATCATACTGTGACTTGTAGCTTTTACATAATAAGCAGAAAATCGGTGACATGTTACAGCTGTAATAAAAGTAGTTTGGCTGCAGTCCACAAGAGAACATGAATGTTTACTCTTGCACAACACATGGCGTAACTGGCTTTTTAAACCCAAATCCCTGCAGCTGTGCCTTATCTGTATCAGATTTTTTTTTTCTTTTTCTTTTGAAAAGCAGCAGCCATTTCATCATAGGTGTCCACCCGAGATGTGCAGTGCAGTTATTTAAAACAGGAAGCTGAGGAAAAAGCTGAGACAGAATTCTCAAACCTTTACGTCAGAGCATAACTAACACAACACATGGTTGTTCCCATGCAACCGAATATCTCTATTCATTTCCAAATATAGATCATATGTGAACGCAAAGCACTGGTGGGGGAAAAAGAGAGACGGTGGGAACGGATGGAAGAGGAAGATGGAAGAGAATCTTGAATTCTCTTCATTTTATCTTTATTATTGTTACTTACAGATCATTTAAAAATGACTCGCCACACCATTTCATCTGTGAATGTTCTCAAAACACAAAACTCAAGGACTTTGTTTTCTAGTGCACACTGGTCGTGTTTGGATAGACACACACTTGCACCAATTCCCTCAGTAAAATTGGTGTTTACATTGATTGATCAATCGAGTATTTGTCATGTAACCACTCAGTTGATAAGTAAAACTACAAATCTTGGGTCTGACATAGAATAATTAACAATCTCTCACTCATCTGCTTTCTTCATGAGGCGAACTGTTTTACACTCGAGTTTGTTGGCCTGAATGAGTGGCGGCAGAGCTCCCAAACCCAAACGAAGCCAAACGTGCCAGGATTTTAATCATTCTGTTTAGTGCCCGAAATCAGTCAGGATCTCCTTTCTTTTACAGACAAATGTTTTTTTTTGTATATATGTATGTGTGAGCATTCCACCCACAGAACCCATTTTTATTTAAATTGTTGGTGGTGTTTGGGTTCCACCACAGTAATAAATTATGAAACACACTCATGAACCGCCTGGCTGCACTTCATAGACCCTTGGGGGTCCTACTTTGAGAACCAAGGCCTTAAAAGACTCTTTGTTTGTGTGGAAATTTTTACAAATTCCACTTGGAAGGTGACAAAAGAAAATCAGAAAGCTAGAAGTGTCGCACACCCACAGAGTCCACAAGGAAACTCTTTCTAACAGTGCAGAGAGAATGTTGAGTGCAAATGTTGAAATGCAAAAGACTATAAAAGAGGCTCAGGCTTAGTACACATTAACAGGGGTTATTTTGAGAAAAGGCCATTTTTATGTTTTGGCCACACTTTGCTTCTGCTTCCAAACGTCGCCTGTCCACAGTCAGGCATGAAAGCAGGAGAATGCTGGGAATGTGCCGTGGGTGGCCCGCCTGTGAACTTTGTATCATTCATGCCATTTTTGTGACTTTCGCCATCTTGGAATTTTGGTTCACACAGCAACCGTACATCAGGGTTATTTTTTTTAATACTGTATTTTTGACCCCCCCACCCAAAAAAAAAAAAAAAGCTGATGTACGGTTTCTGTGTGAACCAAACTAAGAAAAGATAAGAAACGCAGTGTTTTTGAGTTTACCTGTGTTCCTGTCGGCCTCAGTGGGAGGTGATATTTATTTTGTGAGCCTGCCGTATCTGTAATCAGAGAGCATTTTTCTCCACAGCAGACGTTGCGATAGCAGAAATAGAAGTTGGCTGTTCACCAAAGCTTGCTGAATAGGGCATTCGTGCAAAAAAAAGAAAAAAAAAATACAATAAAAATAAATTCACTGCTCAAGTATTAATTGGCCAAATGAATTGATGTAGGGGGAAAAAATGTCTAAATAAATGTAAATGACATATGGCATAATTTATTTTCATATATTTTTTTAAATGACACATTTGTTAAAATCAGTTCATATTTACATGTGCGATTTATTCTTTCTTTACTGTTATAGCCGCTGCAGTACTGATATCGGATATGCAAATACACTGACTAACAAACCACAAATTATTATTGTATTATATTATATCTAATTTCAGAGAGTCCATATAAACCATGGCCTCAGCATGAATAGCTTAATACAGAATAAAAAAAAAATACATATCTCCTTGTGATCTTTCTTTATGGAAATCTGAATGCCTTTTTAAAGGAAGGGCAAAAGGCAGACCTAAAGGCAGACCTAGTTTTTAGTCACATAGCCACCTAACCACACGGATTTCCTCCGAAGTTTTAGCGTCCGCTTGCTTGACTGCACGTGAGTGTATATGCACGCACACAAACGTACAAGGTGTGAGTTGATTATCAGTAGAAAAGAGAAGTTGCACACAGAGAAAACAGATTATGATGTTAGCTATGCGAGTGGACTTGCTTATGGAGTGTCTGCAGATTTAGGGTGTGTGTGTGGGAAGGGAAGTGAGAGCAATAATGCTGACACAGTCACTGAGCCTGGTGAAACCGAAGCGTGACAGTTCAGCTACTGCGGCAACTTTCCCTCTCTCACACACACCCAGAAACACACCGTACTGTAGTCCCACAGAGAAATGTTTTTATCTTATTTATTTTACATTACAGCTTTATAATCTCTCTCTCCCCCCCTCTCTCCCACTTCTGTTTTTTTTTCACTCAGATGGAAATTCTAAGATCTCCAATGTGTACATCAATAACAGTCACACTGTCGACGACGATGATTTCTACGACCGAAACCTGGCGCTGTTCGAGGTATGTGCCACATCACACTAACTATATTAACCACATTAACACAAGCACTATACTGTAAGCTCCAAAGGTCTCCGTCCACTGGCATGAGCTATATTTCCAAGAACAAAATAGCACCGTAGCATCAGTAAATTAAAAAATGATTCATTCTAATTTATGCCACAGCGCTGCTGAATTCTCAATTCTGATTGGTCAGCAGGTGTCGAGTCATTTTCTATAAGGCTCTGACAGTAGTTCCTGCTGCCAGGTTTATGTTAATGCGCCAATATTATCATTTCTATATTAAGAACTTACTCAGGGGCTTGTATGGCAGACGCTCCACATGACCTGATTGTGTGTAGTTGTTGATATGGTGAAGTTTATTTAGCATATTTGGAAGGAGTCTCCAGTGTCAGCGCTTTTGTACGTTTCTCGCCATTGGAAAGTCTTTGTTAATTTTCAACGGAAAAATCAAGAGAGAACATTAAATATAAATATAAAAGGGTTAAAACATTTAAAATGATATGTCACTCATTAATAACTGAAAAATTGTAGTTGTTGACAATTTGCTGTGGTATAAGAGGAATAAAATACGTCAGGACATGCTGTTATTGGAAAAGAATCCCCTTTGAGGTGATAAACTGAACTCTGCTTTGTGTCTGGCTGCATCACACCACCTTGTCATTCATTATTTTCCTATAACCGCATGCCGTGTCGTGATTTATTCCTTCCTCACTGAAAGCAGTAAGTCTATAGCAAAGAGTGTACTAAGTAAATCAATACTAGCTTTTAGCATCCATGTTTCACTACTTAAATTAATTATATGGCATTGTTACACTTTTTACAACTGAAAGTCATTAATTAATGTCATGGCTTTATGCTACTAGACATTAAGATGTTTAACTTACTGTTGTAGTATTTTTCATGCATTTTAAAGTGGATTAATGGCCCATTATTATATCATTTATTGTGATACATAATTATATATATATAAATCTAAGACAATTTTTGCTTCAGTGCAAAGATAAGGTGGAAAAATCACACAGCCCCCAAAAACACTTCTTTATGTTGCTGTTATAGATACAGCTACCACTCTGTTGTATCTTTATCGATTTAGCTGTAAATACAAACCCCTTTTTATATTTGACTCCTTACTTATCTACAGTTTATGAGCTCAAACCAATTCTTGATTGTGAGCTCAGATTTTTGGAGCAACTCCAACTTGCTTGTAAAAGCCATTAATACATTTGACAGAATTTGTTAGCGGAGAATGGCTGTTGATTTGTGTTTTTATGGAGCAAATGGTATTTGTTTGTTTTTTTTTTTGCTACATGTACAGGCTATTAAGTGAGTGCTGTGTTGTGAATGACAAAGTGTAGCTGCATTTAGCAAGATGCATTTAGCAACAGATTTTGATCTGTTTATGGCACTTTTAGTTCAAGTAAATGGCAAGGCAGTAAAGTGTTGTGCTTCTCTCTCTCTCTCTCTCTCTCTCTCTCTCTCTCTCTCTCTCGCTCGCTCGCTCTCTCTCTGTGTAGGAAGAGATGGACACTCGACCGAAGGTTTCCTCCCTTCTCTCGCGTCTGGTCAACTACACAAACATCACACAGGGTGCCCGAGAGCATGAAGAGGCTGAAAGCATTGGAGAGAAGCACAAACCTAGCAAGGTATAACACACATTTTGACCACTTGATGCACTTTCTACACTTTACACACGTGACATGATGATGATGATGATGCAGGGCTACGACCCTCAGCCTAGCTACATCTTCTGTCATGCTCAGGTGGTAGCTTAAATATGGTAGCTCATATAATTTAACCCAAACAAGTTAGCCGGCTAATTACGCGAATTAATACAGTTTGCCCTTGATCTACTTTCTCCTCTAATAGAAGGAATTCCTAGCAGTGTGTCCTGTCTGGAGTGCAGCAGGCTTGATTCAGGACTGGCGAGCTACAGTTCTTGGTGAACAGAGTTATAGCTCACCTGGTCGCCATCTTCAGCATCCTACTGAGTCACTTGGCAGTGACAAATAACCTGCTTGGTCCACATACCTGAGCCAATGATTTCTCCTCCCCTCATCCCTGCTCCCATGTAACTGATCCAAAATGGCCTGCCATGAATGACTTGTCAGTGGCCCAGGTGCCTGGGACAAGCAGATTATTATTTTTTTTTTTCTCGTAGTTGTCTGATGGTACAATATAGGGCCCAAAGTATATGGACACCTGACCATAACTCCCATTCCAAAATCAGAGAATCCCCCTTTGCTGCTATAACAGCTTTCACTCTTCTGGGAAAACTTTCCACTAGATTTTGGAGCTTGGCTGTGGGGATTTGTGCTCATTCAGCCACAAGCACATTAGTGAGGACAGGCACTGATATCAAGCAAGAAGGCCTGGCGCACCGTCAGTCTCTTAGTTCATCCCAAAGGTATTTATTGGTGTTGAGGAGAGGGCTCGTGTCACTCGACTTGTTCCACGTCAGAGTGGCCAACCAAGTCTTCATGCATTGTAATGATGAGTCAGGTTTGGCCCAATGAAGGGAATGTTATTGATACAGCTTGCAAAGACATTCTAGACATTTTTGTGCTTCCAACTTTGCGGCAGCAGTTCGGGGAAGGCTCATTTATGGGTGCGATGGTCAGGAGTCCACATACATTTGGTCATCTGAATCGACTCCCTGCTGCACTATACACATTGGCAGCGACGTGATCTGGTTGATGGTAGAACATTTTTTATTAGGCAGATTAATTAGTGTGCACGGATGACAAAATAAGCTTTTCCGATTCAGGAATATGCAGGTATGTGGAAACACTGATGAAATCACCATAAGCAAGCCTCCTTGCTGGTAAACATAACAGGAGACTTAAAAACGATCTCTTACAAGTGATGCGATGTGCTACATTAGTCTTTATTAATGCACTTAACTAGCCAACTAGCTCACCATGCGTTATTACATTAGCTGCCACGTTTTCATGCCGTGTAGGCTAGCTTACAAATGTACGATTTATTCACGCCTGCTTCTTTTCTAACCAGTGAAAAACTCTTTAATAAGGATAGATATGTGTACTGTATGCACAGCTGTGATCTTTAACTGCAAGCCTCTTATATGTATGACCACACAGTCTCCTCAGATGGGCACGTTCATGGGCGTGTACCTGCCTTGCCTGCAAAATATATTTGGCGTCATCCTCTTCCTCCGGCTCACTTGGGTCGTGGGCACAGCCGGAGTTCTGCAGGCGCTGTGTATCGTCTTCATCTGCTGCTGCTGCGTGAGTTAAAGCCACAGTGCTGTACTTATTTACTAGCTTTAGTGGCAAGGGACATTCAGGTGCTTAGATTTGTCACTATGTCCAAAAGTAAAGCACAAGTTGCTTATTAACTCCCCTGATCTAATCTCTCTCGTGCCTTTCTCTCTCTCTCTTAGACCATGCTGACTGCTATCTCAATGAGTGCTATTGCCACTAATGGAGTGGTACCAGGTACGTAAGTCTCTCCCAATAGTTATTATTTCTCACATAATGTACATATACTTAATGAAACATGTTCATTATTATTGTGGTGTTGTAATAATGGACCTGCGTTTGAATAAAATCCTTGAATGTGAATGTTTTTTTTTTTTTTTTTTAGAATTTTGACTTCCTTAGTCTTTATTTTGAATTAGTATCTTGTTATTTTTACTCACTACCTTGTAATTTTGACTTAAGTTGTTATTTTGACGTAGCATCTCATTATTTTGACTTACTAAGTCATTATTTTTCTTACTAAGTGAAAATAACAAGACTTAGTAAATCGAAACGATGACATGGCAATTTAAAACAAAATTCACACACGTAGGAAGCCAAAATTACAACTTAGTAACTAACGAGATACAAAGTCAAAATATCGATATATTAAGTTGAAATAATGGCTTAGCAAGTCAAAATAACAACTTTGTCAAAATATTGAGATGCTAAATCAAAACGATAACTTAGTACGTCGAAGTAATAACACACTAATTGAAAAAAAAATGTTCACAGCTTGCGGTATAGGGCCTCCGTAGATGACACCTTATTGGCTTATTATAAGTAATAATCAAAGGATTCAGGGTTGATCAAGTTATAAATTAATTATTTAGCTTTCCAGGCAATTGCCCCCCAACGTTCTGCCCAGTCCCATGCCTCCAACCATCTGACAAGAAATGCAAAACTTGACAGATCAAAAAACATACATGTAATAACTACTGTTTGTAGCCACGGGGTTAGATTGTAATGTAATGTAAATTTTTTCATGTGAAAAGAGTATGGTTTAAGCCATAGTAGCACCATCTGTCTTATAGTTGCAAACTGTGATCAGAATGGCTGTAGCCCCTGATGAGTGTTGAAATGTCTTTAAGAGGATCTAGCAACAATATCTACCTAACCTTATAGTGTTCTCCTTCTACCTTTTACTCTGGTAGCACATCATAACACTTCTGTAGAATTACAGTAGACAAACTAACGTAGATATACTAATTCCCTCTCTCTGTCTGTCTATGTCTCTCTGTCTGTTTTTCTCTGTGTCTCTCTCTTCCTTTAGCCGGGGGTTCGTATTTTATGATCTCACGTTCGTTGGGCCCAGAGTTTGGGGGTGCGGTTGGTTTGTGTTTTTACCTCGGCACCACCTTCGCTGGGTCCATGTACATCCTCGGAGCCATCGAGATCTTGCTGGTGCGGGTGTCTTCCTCACACTGCTCATCATTTCAGAATAACACTCTGAAGACTCATTAATGCTTAATGTAGTATTTTCAAATGATCACGTGCCAATAATCAGTTTTACAGCACAGTATTGTTCCAAATGTAGTCACTAGCTGCGTATTCCTATTGCCAGCAGCATGAGGTGTCTGAAAGCGGTCAGATTTGAAGGCACTGACTGAATAAATAGTGCTATGAAAAAGTTTTCAACAGTCATTCCATAGGACTTTATCTGAGTCCTGAGGAATGAATGAATTTTATTTACTATGAAATATCAGGAAAGTATAGTAATCCATAATCAAAGAACCTTCAGCTACTGTGATATGAAACTAATATTGGCACATGTCTAATAATTAATATATTCATCATTTAATCTTATAGTGGAATTTTACTTTCTGTTGTTATCTATTTCAGTTTGTAAAAGCGTGAACATGTTGATGTTGTATTATGTTGTGACCTGTAATATGTTCATGTATTTTTCCCCCCTCTCTCTTCCTCTCTCACAGATGTATATAGCTCCATCAGCTGCCATCTTTTACTCCCATCAGCCTGAGGGTGAAGCGGCAGCTATGTTGAACAACATGCGCGTCTACGGCTCCATTTTCTTGCTGCTGATGTCACTTCTGGTCTTCGTGGGAGTCAAATACGTAAACAAGTTGGCGTCACTGTTCCTGGCCTGCGTCATCATTTCTATCCTCTCCATCTATATCGGCGCTCTGGTCTCTGCCTTCAGACCTCCTTCCTTCCTGTGAGTGCCAGCTGACAGGCATATGATGATAACTGGTAATGGGATGGTGTGTATTGTGGTATTGAAGTATAATACTGATATCCTGAGCACTTCAAATATACAGCCACTGAACTACCATTCGGGTCTGAGACCATTACAATTTAAGAAATTTCGGTAATAAACCTATCACTCCAACTGATATACAGTATAATTTAGCTCAGTCTTATATTATTTCATATTTATAATAACTAAGCATTAATACAGGTTTAAATTATACAAGGCTTGTTAGATTATCTTCTAATGCTAGGTTGCTAGTGCTGTAAAGCGAACTAGCTAGCCAGATGGAAGGCTGATGTGCCTCATTTATTCATCTTAAGTGACCGCTTTATCCTGGACAGTGTTGCGGTGAATCTGCACCCTATTTTGGGAAACACCGCATGAAGCAGGAATACAGGGCACTAGGCACACACATTCACACGCTAGTCTACACCCAGGGGCAACTGAGAGTCAACAGTCCACCTACAGGCATTCCTTTGGAGGAAAGCAGAGAACCTGAACCTGGAGGAAACCCAGGAGAACATGGCGATCTCCACAGACAGTAACCCATGATGAAGTAAAACTTACCAGACTTCCCTTTCAGTCTTCAGTGTATTCTGACATCATCGGGAGCTTCAGTATAACAAGACACTATAGAATAGTAAATGGTTGTTTTCTTTCTCAAAGACATGTTCAGTGTGGGTTTGTTCACTTGATTTGCATAACAAGGTCATAAGCAAATAAGCAAAACCCAGAGCAGTGGCAAGTATAAGGATATTTATCGTAAATACTGTCTCACGGCTAACTGCTTTGATTAACAGTCATTTGTGTCGATAGACGTCATTTCTGTGTTTTAAGTTGCTCTGTCTATTCATCATGTCCCTCCTCAGAGTGTGTATGCTGGGCAACCGGAGCATATCTCGCCACGAGCTTCACGACAGCCCGTGTGCGAAAACGATTCTGAGCGAATCCAAAATCAACGTCAACATCAGCGAAAGCTTCAACGGTACAGAAGCCCCTCCTATTACTCCGTTAATAGTGGAAACGACAACAGATCTTTGGACGCGTTTCTGTAATTCATCGAAGCTGAACGCAGTGTGCGATGAGTACTTCGCTCACAACAACGTCACGGAGATTGGGGGAATACCGGGACTCGCTAGTGGAGTAATCACAGGTATTACACAGTAACATGTTAGACTGTTTATGCTCACATTATATCACCGCTCTGTTAAATTATTAAGATACGACTGATCAGAAAGTGTGGATTAAAGTTCTATGACAGCATCACTGATAGTAGTTTTAACAGGAGGTTCATATTAATGCGCTTGTAGTAATATGTTATCGTTTCTGAGGTAAGCGCTAATTCTCAGAGTCTTCTCTAGTGGACACGCCACATAATGAGTCAGATAATAAAAATTGTTGTAAATTAACTAAATAACATTTATGGAAGGAGTCTCCAGTGGTAGTGCTTTATAACAGGCAGTAGGTTTTCAAGACAGAAGAACTTTCTGTTTATCAGTAACATGTTATGCTGTGTTTTTTTTTTTTTTTGGTCTTAATAATAGATTTAGCTGCTGTAAGTGCTGTAAGTGCTGTTAGTGATAATGGGAACTAGCTTATTTCACAGACATTCCACAAAATTAAATGCAACTATGCAGTAAACTGATTAAAAAGTAGACGTTCTTTAATAAATAACTATTGTTGGCATTGACAAATTGCTGTGGTATAAGAGGAATAAAACACATCAGGACGTACTTTGTGATTTAGTGGCGAAAAAAAAAAAACATTTACATTTTTAAGATTCCCTGTTCTATGTGTAGTCGCCTGAAAGAAGCAAAACACTCTGAAATGATGTTCAGAGCAAAGAGCTCTGAATAAATTCATGTAATTTGTGACATACCAGCCAAAGGTGACCCCTCCCTGCGATGACATGACTAAGAAAACTCAGGGAAGCCCTTCCTCCTCTAGCCCACACCGGATAGCGGGAATACGAATTATACTCTGTGTAGTCAGCGCAGATATTACACAGGAAGCCATTTTGATTTCAGCAGAGTTGCACAATCACTCAGTATGTACGAGCAGTGGTCACTGTCTTCTCTCCTTCTAGAGAACATCTGGAGTTCATACCTCAGTAAAGGAGATCTTCTGGAGCGAGGTTCAAACCCCACCTCCAGCTCGGCCCCCACATACTCCAGCCACCATCTTCCATACGTCTTTGTCGACATCACCACCTCCTTCACACTGTTGGTGGGAATCTTCTTCCCGTCTGTGACAGGTGCACAGCTCACTCGTCTTCTCTTCAAAAGACCATGTTTGATCATTTCTTGAAAGGTATACATTTTCTGCTTCTCTCTCTCTCTCTCTCTCTCTCTCTCTCTCTCTCTCTCTCTCTCTCTCAGGTATCATGGCAGGCTCAAATCGCTCAGGGGATCTGAAGGATGCTCAGCGCTCTATTCCCATTGGAACTATTCTAGCCATCCTCACCACCTCTCTTGTCTGTATCCTTAAGCACGCTGTCAGTCACACCCTTGCATTCTGGTTCAAGTCAGTAGTTTGAGTCTGAGTTGTTTGTTTGTGTTATTGAAACATTTTCCTGAGTAAGAGTGGCAGATCTGAGCAGCGTGGTGCTGTTTGGGGCCT
Organism: Pangasius macronema; assembly: GCA_037577455.1. Classification (NCBI taxonomy): domain Eukaryota; kingdom Metazoa; phylum Chordata; class Actinopteri; order Siluriformes; family Pangasiidae; genus Pangasius; species Pangasius macronema. The sequence continues at coordinate 5,808,870 of CM074972.1, forward strand.
GCGTGGAAGGAGTTCTTCTCCGAGACAAGTCAGCTTTCTTTCTTTCTTTCTTTCTTTCTTTCTTTCTTTCTTTCTTTCTTTCTTTCTTTGTCCATTAACCCACGCATCCATTCACAGCTTTTATTTCCTTTCTTTCTTTCTCACTGTTTTTGTCCCCTGACTCTTATTATTTAGATCCTTTCTTTGTTTCTTTCTCACAGCTTTTTGTCTTCTTGTTCTTACTATTAGGGTCTTCCTTCATTTCATCCATCCATCTATCCATCCATCCCACAACACGTTATTTGTCTGGTTCTTATAATTTAGGTGCTTTAACTTTTTTTTTTTTTTTTTTTTTTTAAATCCATCTGTCCTGATACTTATCCACCCATCTATCCATCCATACATCCTTCCATCATTCCACCTGCGTACATTTTTTAGTTTCTTCATTCAGATTTAGTTCTTTGTAGTTCTTTTCCATCCATCCATCCATCCATCCATACATCTTTCTTTCTTCCTTCCATTCGTTTCATTTTTTTTCTCTCGTTCCTTCCTCACCTCTCTCCATCCACAGCTGTCATTTCTTTTCTCCATGTTGTTTTCCCTGCAGGTTTGGAGACTCCGTGAAAGGGAACTTGGTTGTAGGCACGCTCGCGTGGCCCTCCCCCTGGGTCATCGTGATTGGATCTTTTTTCTCAACCTGCGGCGCAGGCCTTCAGTCACTGACGGGTGCCCCGAGACTGCTGCAGGCCATCGCTAAAGATAACATCATCCCCTTCCTCAGAGTAAGTCCTGTGTGTGAATCTGTCAGTGTGACACAGTTGGCCAGAATGATCTCGACTCACACTACAGCTTGATTTATTGAGCTTATTTAGTTGTTGTTGTGTTTTTTTAAACCATTGATTATTATTCATATTTTAAAATCACACACTCAGGAGAGTATTAACATTATAATTTGTGAACTAGAGTGATCCGTCTTCAAAAGTACTCATGCGAAACAGTTTAGAAGACTGGATGATTAGCACTATTACGGACTGTTCGTTCTCTCTGTAGGTATTTTGTTCATAGCGTTTATGACTCTCTGTGCAGGTGTTTGGTCACGGTAAAGCTAATGGAGAGCCTACATGGGCCCTGCTGCTGACTGCCATCATCGCTGAGCTGGGCATCCTCATCGCTTCACTGGATTTGGTCGCCCCTATTCTTTCCATGTGCGTATGGATGCATGTGTGTATACACACCGAACACCACTGAAATTATTTGTAAAGGCGAGACAGTATACTATAGTTTATTGTTCATCCTTCATGATTACACTGAATCCTCGGGTCTGATTGGTCAGAAGGTGAATAATTTTGCCAGGAGTTATAGCTGTAATTCAAATCACAGGTTTATATTAACACATTTGTTCCAATACGTTATCGTTTCTATAGTAACAGCTACTTCGCAGAGCGCGAATGACGGAAAACTCATGGAGCAATTTATAAACATTGCTCTGGTGAGATTTTCTCTAAGAAGACGTTTAACGTTTATGAAAGAAGACTTGGGTCAGCGTCAGTGCTGTAAGGTACAGCTGTTACGTTTTGTGTTGCAGGTAAAAAGTCTTCAGGGCAGAGGACTCTGTTCTTTCTCAGTCTAGCTGCATTTGTTTGCAGCATGCCCTGTCATGTTTTATTCCTTACTCATCACAATTTTGGCCTTTGTAATACTGATATTGCAAAAACCTGCAATGTACAAACAGTTTCATGGTGAACATTTGAACTCACAATCGACTTTTCTCTCTGCAGGTTTTTCCTGATGTGTTATCTGTTTGTGAATCTGGCGTGTGCTCTTCAGACTTTGCTAAGGACCCCCAACTGGAGACCTCGTTTCTCCTATTATCACTGGTACACACACATGCATCTAAACGCACACACAGACACACTCTCTCTCTCTCCCCACGGTGCCTGTTTAATATTTGCTGTTTGAGCTCTATGACCTTTTTTTAAAGGTCTCTCTCTGTCTCCTCTCACAGGACGCTCTCGTTTTTAGGGATGGTCATTTGCTTGGCCCTAATGTTCATTTCATCATGGTACTACGCAATCGTCGCCATGGTGATCGCCGGCATGATTTATAAGTACATCGAGTATCACGGGTACGTTGCCATGAGAACCAGAATCCTGGCTTGTGTTCATGCATTTCGCAAGTGCTGGAAAAAAACAGAGAGACACACAAAAAAAAAACAACAACAAAGATAGTCATTTAACCTGCTCACAGGAATACTGTTTGCAATTGGCTTAGAAAATTTGGTGTACCAAATCGTGCATCATCACATGTTCAAAGCTAAATACATCCATACCAAAAATGTCAAAATGGTACATCCTTTTATGGCAGTTATATTAACTTACACTGTTGTATATTAGCACAGTGTTTAATGCTGTACAGTTAGTGTGTGGTTTGGCACGTAGTCTTCATGGATCACTGTACCACATAATACTTCATGCTAATTAGCATGTCATGTAAGCGCCATTTATTTATTCCATTCTACACTTTATATTTGTTGCTGTTTTGATTGTGAAACCTTTTCATGACCTCTTTATTGTATTTCTGTACCAGCTTGCATTTTAATTTTCTTTTGCGTTTTGGAAATTCACTGATATGTGTGTGTGTGTGTGTGTGTGTGTGTGTGTGTGTGTGTGTGTGTGTGTGTGTGCAGGGCAGAGAAAGAGTGGGGAGATGGAATTAGAGGTCTCTCTCTGAGTGCAGCCCGCTTCGCCCTGCTCAGGCTGGAGGAGGGGCCACCACACACCAAGAACTGGAGGTATATACACCCATCCACACAGATCTTTATAAGAAAAATCTTCTTTTGAGTACAAACACATGCTTTCTCTTGCTGTGTGTGTGTATGTGTGTGTTTAGGCCTCAGCTGCTGGTCTTGCTGAAGCTAGATGAAGACGCTCATGTTAAGTCTCCACGCCTTCTGACGTTTGCCTCACAGCTAAAGGCCGGGAAAGGTTTAACCATCGTGGGCACCGTCATTACCGGAAACTTCCTCTACACTTATGGAGAGTCGCTTGCCGCCGAACAGGTTTTCGCCTTCCTTTGTTCCACCTGTTTATCCAACTATTCGTCTGTGCATCTGTCTATTCGAGCAGTTATATAACTATCCAATCAAGCATCTGTTCATGGACACATTTATACGCCTAGCGACATTTCAGCTTTACTCCATACTTTAATTCAAGCATGCATATACTCATCAAGCACTTATCCATCCATCTATTTATCAGGTTACTCATGAATGTGTAGTAGATCTAGTAAAAGTTATGGACATGTAGCGAAGTTTCTAGCTGTGGAAAAAAACAGCGAGGAAGGTGGTAAGGAGACGCAGGCAGAAAGTAAAGAAAGCAGGTTAAATGGACTTATTATCCTGAAGATCTTCCACAGTCGGTTGCACGTCGTGTAAGACTACACTGGCAAGTCTCTTTTATTTTTGCTTTGATTTTTATCCCATTGTATGAAGTGTAGAGGTGTGCGTCTCCCGTCCTCTCCCTAAGAAATTCCCCCTGCAGTCATTTCTGTTGTCCTTTAACACTAAATAATATTTAAATAGAATCCTCTATCTTTGTTCAGTTGAGTGTATTTTAAGAATTGATACCTCCTTAAATAGTGCAGTAATAATACACAAATGAATTCTTTTGCACTGATTTATTTTTGTTGTCATTATAATTAATCTAATCATTTAATCATGATAACTAGTTAAAATGAACAGTCATGAAACCCATAATAACCCCTAAAGCCCTGAAACTGTTATAGTAGGAAAAAGTGGCTCTGTTAAACATTAACCTGTGTAGCGTGAATACTATTGCGCACACGCACACACACACACACACACACACACACACACGCGCGCGCGCACACACCCTTTTCCCCTCGTATCTGCAAACAAGCAGCTTATTTTTGGTTTGGTTTGTAGCTTTGATTTAGTGTTGGAAGATACGGGTCCACGTGTGTTTACATTCAAAATTTTAGTTAGGAAAATATCAATTTCGTTGCAATACAGAAAAAGTTGACTACTTTCAGGCAGTTTGAATTAATTACACAGCAAGGAACAGTTTATCACTGTATGTGCTTTTCTTTCATCTGAAAAGTTTCAATCCATGCCTCCCTTTTCTCACTGTTTCCTCCCTTCTTTTGTGTCTCTCGCAGACACTGAAGCACCTGATGGAGAAAGAGCGGGTGAAGGGCTTTGTGCAGTGCATCGTGGCCCAAAAGCCACGCGAAGGCATTAGTCACATGATCCAGTCGAGCGGCCTGGGCGGCATGCGGCCAAACACGGTGGTAATGGGTTGGCCACATGCCTGGAGACAGAGCGAAGACCCGCAAAGCTGGAAGACCTTCATCAGTGAGTGAAGAACAGAGAGCTTGTGGTTATAGTTATGGTGGTTATAGACCAGTTCATTTCTAGCTTAATCCATGATAGAAATAAAAATGCTTCGTCGCTGAAAATTGTGATTGGAGCTCCTTTTGAAAATTAGCCATTGATCTGACGAAGATGCTGGAGGTTGTCGCTATCTGCAGCCTGAATTCAAACTGAGTGCAACTAAGAGAAAGTTCTGGAAGTTGTCCAACTAAAGATTTAATGCAACCGCGTCTTAAACGGACTGTGAAGAAGCAGCGGGTCTGTGATTAACCATTTAAGATTTAAATGAAATAGGGCTAGCCAAGTTGAAACAAACGCTGGATTCAGTAATTGCGCCTCGATGATATTTATTCTGTGGCAGCACTCGTGCAGCGTTTCTCTGGTTGCCTGCAAAATTGCATTTTATTGTCAGAATGATTTTAATTAGTTACCACTTATATGAACACAGGCAAGAAATTTGCTATATTAGGTAGCTATAATAGATATTAGATATAATAGCTCATGACCTCATGCAAGCTACTTTCAGTTTGTACCAGGCTTCTGATTATAAATCAGCCAGCATTGATAAATAATCTAAAACGACACTGCCCCTAAGTGAAGGCGGTATATTATGTCTGCATGCTAGTTTGTTTTTCAGTATGTAATACACTCTCTCTGCTTTACAGACACCGTGCGCTTGACGACAGCAGCCCACCTCGCTCTACTGGTGCCCAAGAACATGTCTCTCTTTCCCACGAACAGCGAGCCGTGCACAGACGGCTACATTGACGTGTGGTGGATCGTGCACGACGGAGGCATGCTCATGCTCCTGCCCTTCCTACTGCGGCAACACAAGGTGACAGAGGAGGAGCATAGTTTAATAAACACCATCCAGTTTCATTTAGCTCAGTTTGTTTAGGTCTGTTAATAGTGTGTGTGTGTGTGTGTGTGTGTGTGTGTGTGTGTGTGTGTGTGTGTGTGTGTGTTAGGTTTGGCGTAAATGCGGGATGCGCATCTTCACTGTGGCTCAGATGGAGGATAACTCCATTCAGATGAAAAAGGACCTGGCCACCTTCCTCTACCACCTGCGCATAGAGGCTGAAGTCGAGGTCGTAGAGATGGTATGAAGGGGATATGTAGTCTAGTATAATAATATATCATTCATTTCTATAAATATATTATATATAGTATATAGGATAGTATAATAATGCTTATAGCTGAGTCTATATATTTTTTTAATATTTGTACTATTCTAATATATTTAGTATATGTAATATTTGCTTTATTTTTAATTTGCTGATAATTGATGATATTTTTATGATTTTTCTTGTTTTTTCATATTGTATTATTTCATTATTTTTCTTATATATATCAATTTTTTACATTTGTCAATTTCTTTACTGTTTTTTCTTGTTTTTATTTTGTTTTAAGATGAATTTCATCTTGTTTTCTTTTCTTGTCATTTGCAGTATATTGTATTTCAATTTATATTTACTTAGATTTAGATTTTTTTTTTCATTGATGGCCTAGACCTGTAATTTATCAAACACTTTCTCTGTCTCTCTCTCTCTCTCTCTCTCTCTCTCTCTCTCTCTCTCCTTCTCAGCATGACAGTGATATCAGTGCGTATACGTATGAGAGAACTCTGATGATGGAACAGCGATCACAAATGCTCCGCCAGATGCGCCTCTCCAAATCGGACCGAGACAGAGAGGTGAGTGTTAGAGAGAGAGAGAGAGAGAGAGAGAGAGAGAGAGAGAGATTGTGTTATTACAGTTTTTATTTAGCTGTTGTTACTTTGTTATATTTTCCATGAAGGTAAAGTGTGTATGCAGGAATGTTTTTTTTTTTTTTAAGCAAGGGTTTGTGTTTTAGCTATTATTATTTTACGGAGACGAGACTATCGGCTGCAGCGCCATACATAGTGCACAGAGAAGCAATAAAAAAAAGAAGACAGAGGGATTGAAAGTGAGGGCGAGACAGAGAAAAAGAGAGTGAGTGTAATAGTGACAGGTATAAGAAGAAGAAAAAGGTCTCGTGAACAGATTGCTGGGGATGGTGTGTGTGTGCGTTTGTGAACTTGTGAAATCAAGATTTTCTGTGTGTGTGTGTGTGTGTGTGTGTGTGTGTGTGTGTGTGTGTATGTAGGCACAGCTGGTAAAGGACAGGAACTCGATGCTGCGCTTAACGAGCATTGGCTCCGACGATGACGACGACACCGATGGAGCTGGTGGGACGGAAAAACTGGGCGGGGCCTCAGAGCACAGACGCGTCCACATGACCTGGACTAAAGACAAAGCACTGGATCTGCGTGTACAAGCGCACATTCCCTCCGGCTGCAGCACACCTGAGGGCTTCAGAGACATGCTCAGTATCCGGCCGTGAGTTTTACACACATTTATCATGCATCCGTCTGTCCTTGTACCCTCTATCCATCTAGTCATTCATACACTCCTCATCTATCCATTTGTCCTACATACATCATACATCATTTGTCCTACATACATTGGCATTGAGGAAGAGGCAGGAGTCAGAGCTAGAGGTAGCAGAGCTGAAGATGTTGAGGTTCTCTTTGGGAGTGACGAGGTTG
>CM074972.1:5815907-5849405 GCA_037577455.1 Pangasius macronema
AGGTGGAGAGTGATGATTCGCTGTGGAGACCCCTGAAGGGAAAAGCCGAAAGAAGAAGAAGAAGAAGAAGAAGAAGACAGGAGACGACTGTGTTATGTTGGCAAAGGGAGGGCATACTTAATGCAGGAGTAACAATAATAACAGTAATGACGTTTTTTTTTTTTTTTTTTTTTGCATTTTTTTGGTATTTTTAATGATATTTAATAGCAATTTGGTGTGTATATGATGTTATGAGAATGCATAATATCTCTCCTGTAGGGATCATTCCAACGTGCGGCGCATGCACACAGCAGTCAAACTCAATGAAGTCATCGTAAATAAATCCCATGATGCCCGGCTGGTCCTACTCAACATGCCAGGACCGCCCAGGAACCCAGAGGGAGACGAAAACTGTATCCTTTCTGTCACACCTGTGTTAAAACGTTATACATACACATACTGTATTCATCTTCTAAAACGTGTTCATATGACAGACAGCTACAGAGCAGCGCACAGATGAATGGTCTCACAATACATGCATATTTTTGTTCAGAAAAATTTTCAGTAAATGTATAAATAAAGACAAGTATTATATCATTACATGCTTAATTCTCTGTTGTCACATTAAATAATGGTCCAAAGGGCAAAATTGCAATTCAGAAATTTCTAACTTGAAATGTTATATATATACATTGTAATATATATTATTTATTTCTAACTTGAAATAAATAAATGAATGAATGAATGAATGCCCCTGTTCATTTCTTACATATTTATAAGACAAATAAATGTATTTTCATAATTACATAAAAACTAGAAAACAAGAAATAATAAATACAACAAATTTAAAAAAAAAAATCAACACTGTGTTGTAAGTTTTTAATATTTTTTTAGAATTATTTGTTTTATTTATTGTGACCTTCTGAATGCTCGATTCTGATTGGTCGGCAGATACGTCCCATTGTGTTTTATTTCTTACTTAATAATTATTTGTTTATGATGATTTTCCCTGACTGAAAAACGCAGATATGGAATTCTTGGAGGTTCTGACTGAAGGCCTGGAGCGCGTCCTGTTGGTCCGGGGTGGAGGAAGTGAGGTCATCACCATTTATTCTTGATTGCCAATAGAAGTAATTCAGCTGATGATTAACTGAACCGTTGAGCAGAACGCAATGTGGATGATGCGTCACTGGCTGTGTCTCGAAACATGCTCCGCCTCATCCGCATCAAGCCCCACCCACCGTCCACATCGGCCTGTGTTCGCCAGCACCACTTCTCCAGCACTTGTCACCATTTCCATGTGAACGACATGATGGTTATGAATGTGTGTAGAAGCGCTATGTGTAGGACCGACTGATGAGAAACACATACGCACACACACACACACACACACACACACACACACACACACATACATACATACATACATACACATTACACAGTGGGACAGTGAGTGTGTTCCATGGATTGACTCAGGGGTTGTTCTGGTTGATGGACCTTGTGTGTGTGTGTGTGTGTGTGTGTGTGTGTGTGTGTGTGTGTGTGTGTGTGTGTGTGTGTGTGGTATTGTTAGGACAGTTTCTATGTTCCAGATTGAATGATTATAGCTAAAGGCTGTTTCAGGTGTGTGTTAGTGTTTGTATTTGATGAGTGATGAGCGTGGAAGGACCGAAAATTCAGAATTAAGGGTGAAGGATTTTTTTCTAGCAATATGACGCGAGCATCGTTGCACATTTTGTCAGTGTTTCAGCATGCTATTTTAACGTCGTTTATTACCGTGCTTGCATGTTAGTGTGTATGCGCGAGCGTGAGAGATCCATTTTAGATCCATCTCCTGGAATATGCGCTTAAATTGTCTTGTATGTATTTTTTTTATTTGCTTTGAGCAACCACTATGTGCTTTCAGCCTTTCCACTGAAATCCCTGCAGTCTTAGAATGATTGTATTTGTGGTTCTTGCTCTTTTTTTTTTAATGTGTGCAGATCACCTGCCATTTGCAGCGCTTTCAAGGTATGTTTTAAGACTAAAAAATTGTTCTTCGCAGATTGCCTGTATCTTTTTTTTTTAATGTGCAGAGATAGCGATGTTTTCTCTGGGCTCCACGTCTTTGGTTGTACTTTCAAAGCAAAGACCAGTTTTTATGTTATTTCTTTGTTGTTGTTGTTTTTTTTTACATTACATTAATATTTCGAAATAAAAGGCTACAAGTCGATAAACTGATTTTGGAAGGAAATTGATGTTGGCTGTCTGGTGAGTTTAATTCGCTTATCAGTACACATCCGCTTCATGTTCATACTCCAATTGATCAAGGATAATAAATATATTAATAAATAATAAATAAAATATATAAACTTTTCATTTAGCATCTTTCATATATTTTAGATGCTTTATAATGAGAAGAAAAGCAAAAATGTCATCAAAAGTTAAAATGTATAATATATAAATAATACTGATAAATAATATAAAAAAAATAAAAATATAAAAAGATATAAATATAAAAAATATAAAATAGGAAAATATAAAAAAAGATATAGAATATATATGTGTAAACATAAGAATAAAAGTACATTTATTAAATCATGCCAGAAAACTAGTCAAAGTAAGGCAAATAATAAAAGCTAATAAATTTTTTTTAACTGAAGTTAATTTTTTTTTATGACTGATATTTGGACCCTGACTATAAAAAATAAGTCAATTTTAAAATAAGAAAATCCAAAATGTAGCTTTTTTTAAATATATTTTTAACATTTTTATATAATTTTTAATGTGTAAATATTCTACCTGTATATCATGCATTAAAATTAATAATAATAAATGTAACTTTTAAGTGTTTAGCTCGGTTAAAAATAGACCGTGTCCCAGATCAACCCATATTACCTACACATCCTCACTACATAGTGCATATAACACTGGTGCCTACAGTCTCTCTCTCTCTCTCTCTCTCTCTCTCTCTCTATCTATCTATCTATCTATATATATATATGCATTTGGTCTTGACTGGATGTGTTACGTTCATAACCAATTGGGAAATTTCCAACTTCCCAGTAGGAAAGATCTGAGTTGCTATCCCGTGACGTCACTTCAACATGGTGGCGCTAAGCACAAGAAATGGCGTGAATTTTTCTCCCACTTTTTTACACATTTACATCACAAGACAGGGAACTCATCATAAGACCAAATTACAAAAAAGAAACAAAGAAAAAAAAGTATCAAGGAGCAAGACTTGAGATGAAAATGAAAATGCTAATCAGGACTGCACTAAAAAACAGTAAAGATTTCAGCATAGAGGAGCGGATTCTGTCTTTTTTTTTAAGTATTTGAAATGTTTTCACAAAATCACAAAGAAATAAAGAAAAGGAGGGTGTACATTTCTCCCATTTGCATGTGTGAAAGTCATATTTACACATTCACAAAGTTACCCTGTTCATTAGGTCAGAAATTAGGGGATTCAAGTATGATCAGTGAAATATTAATCAACTTTCTGCAAATTCTTTTAACCAAACTGCTCTTTCACTAACAGTGAACATCACATCCAGCAACCAAACAACTCTTTCGTTCCAGTTTTTGTAACCAGCTTACAGTGAGTAAGCTTTCCTTTTATTTCCAGTGTGAATGCTCGAACGTGGGAGGTAGAAGGAGCATCTTCTGTGCAGTGGATGGCATTATTCAACATCAGCTGGAATTTTATTCTGCTCTCTTCCCTACAATTATTTATCAACAACTAAAATAAAAGAAGTTACTTTTAAAATATTACATAAATGTTATAATATATGTAATATATGTAATATATTGTAATAGCACACTTTCTAAGTATATTCAAAGTATTGAGGAATAAATGCTCTTTTTCGTGATATAGAAGAGACAATTCAACATTTTTCTTTGTGTGTGTGAATGTGTTTATATCAAAACAATTGGGAATGAGTTATGGCTTAGTGGTTAGCACTGTTGCCTCGCACCTGTGGGGTTGGGGGGTTTGAATCCCACCTCTGCCCTGTGTGTGTGTGTGTGTGTGTGGGTAGTATATATATATGTATCAATATTATTTTTCTGTATTACAACACAGACAATGCACTGGATTCAGTACATTGTTCATTTATTTTAAATTCTTGGTATATGTTTGTATATATAAACGCAATTTTATATGCAAGAATCCTCTAATATGAATTTTTGTAGACTATAATTTTTATGTTATGTCTATGATGGACAGGGGAAAAAAACTTTGAAACTCTGAGTGTATAACCTCATAAATGGTTCTCTCTGGCTTTTGTTGTTTTTATTGGTATTTTTTTTATTATTTATTTATTTTAATTTATTTTTGTTTGTTCTGTACATGTTGATACAATTTCGATGTACAACTTACAATACAGTGTAAGTTGTTTTTGGCATGAATAAAAAAAATAAATTAAAAAAATTAAATAATAATAACAACAACAACAACAACAACAACAACAATAATAATAATAATAATAATAATAATAATTATTATTATTATTATTATTATTATTATTGTTGTTGTTGTTATTATTATTATTATAGAAAATATTCCGAGTGAACGCGGGCATAAAACAACAATAACAGCAGCAGCAGCAGCACCGCGGCGGTGTCTTACGTCACGTCCGCTTTTAACCCGGAAGCCGGTTGCCATGTTGTGAGAGTATTTTTTAAGCTGTGAGAGTCGCTTTGGTCGGAGTTCCAAGGCAGAAACCGTGTCGTTTTCAGGGCGAGTATGGAGGTAAGAAGAGAAGCCGAGAGTTACTCAATGTCAATAGCTCATCTGTCTGCTCCCTCGTCCACCCCTGACATGTTAATTCACACTTTGCTCCTCGAATTGTCCATTAAAGAAGGAGTTTAAAAAGCCACCAAGAAGCCCGAGCGCTCCCCATCAACTTACTTCCTTGTTCTTTAGCTAGCTTCCTCTAGCAGCTAGTCACAAATGAATGGCTTTATGCAGGGCGAACTAGCTAGCTAGCTATCATCTGCTTACAGAAAACTACTTTCCTTTCCATTGTTTGGGAATTTTTTTTACTCGCTTGATCAGCAATCTCACTTCAGATCAGCACACACTTCAGTATTTCTGCTGCTTAAGCTAATAAACTTGAGTGAGATACTTAAAGACAAAGCTAGCTACTTCACCATCATCCCTCAGGTCTCACACTTGTGTTGGTGTTGAACACAGCTCTGTGTTGGACTGGGTCTAGTGTTTACTAAAGCATACTCCATGAAGAGCTGTGACCTGTGGTGTGTTTGATTCACTGCTCTGGGCTGTAAATATCAGGCTTCATAATAGAAATGTTTACTGGAGCTTTACTTTGATGTGATTTTTGTAAATATCAAGAGAAAGGTTTTGAGGAAAATAGTTGAAAACTTGGAGAAGTGAGTAGAAAAGCAGCAAAGCTACAAAGATCATCTGAAATGATTCTTTGGATTTATTTTGAATCTAGTGACTAGCATTAGACCTGACAGTAGTAGTCTGTGTAGACATGTAGAGACTTTAATACACAATTTAACCCAAGATCAAACGTGATACGAATCACTTCAATTGGAGAACCTTTCACCTGGTCATATTGTGTATTTATATTTATCAAATGGATAATCATGGCTACTGATTTTTTTAAGCACCTCTAAATGAAAAATATCCATCCACTCGTGGTCCAGAGTGATAGAGAAAAGAGTCGATTCTCAGACTCCATAGTGTTGGGAATCGAGCTAAAGAGTCGATTGTACACAAACGATGCAGAATCAACTGGGAGAATCCGGTGTCGCTGTTATTTGCCTGCTACTTAATCAGAGATCTGAGATTTGTTTTAGTGTGTATTAGTTTGCTATTTATCATCTTTGTTCATATGGGTTCGTACTATTTTATTAAATAAAATATTTGTGGTCCAAGTATATTTTAGGACTAGTCAAGTTGACAGCAGCATATTTGTCCTGTCAAGATCCTTTCATATCAATACAGTCATAGTAGTGAGTACTTAATATTGTACTATTTATTCTATAAGATTATCTTGCTGGGTTTTGGAATCAAGAATCAATCGATTGCCGACACTCGGAGTCGGAGTCGACTCCTTCAGTGCCGGTTCCTTTAGTCCCCGTTCGGACTGTTCCACTGCTTGGTAGTGGGGGGGCGTCTTATTTCTAAAAACGCGATTCCTATTTTATCTTGATGTTTAATGTGTATCACTTTTATTATCTACTGTAGATTTTAGTGATGCCTGATTTGCTATCAAGTTTATCGAGTTCAGTGGTTTATTGAACACGCGTGAAATATTACGAGCATCAGGACTCCCCTTTGCTGCGCCTCCATCATGAGGTCGGAGAATCCGTATCTCTGGCTCGATTGAGAAGCCTGTGGCGCACGTAGAGCAAAGAGAAAAAAACCGTTGGATGTGATCAACGGTATCGGCCAGTTTTTACTTGGATTTTATGTCGATTTGAATTCGCCTCGGTTTATTTTAATGTGTCAGGAATCGACGTGGTGGTGTACTTGATATCGGACGCAGTGTGAAATGTGGAATTTTGCTGTAACCGGTGTCTTAGTCGTGTTTTTCCCCCCATGTGGCTGTCATTCAAATGGTATCTACTTTAGCAGTGAGCTAACCTGCTAGCTAGCACGCCTTAGCTGCGCGCAGGACTCTGCTGCTGTCTTTTAAATACAAATGCCTGCGGTTTCATCTTTTTAAATTTGTTTTGCATCTATTCACAAGGCGCGAAGTTGTCTCAGCGGCTGTGTGTCACGCACCGCAGTGTGCGTCAGTCATGCGGGACGGCGCGAGCCGAGTGTGAGAGAGAGCAGTGGATTTAACCCGGGTTATTCCTGGCACTGGAGTAAAGCTGGGGGACACTGGATCCATCCGAGGCCTTCCAGTCCACTCGGAAACGCGCTCAGAGGATCTCTGCCACTCGATCAGCGTCACACTGCGGGTCGAATTTCATTCATTTATTGTTTTTTTTTCTTTCTTTTTTTATTTAAATTGCGCATGCTCACACTACCCCTAAAATGGATCTGAATTTTTACTCGGATCTGACGGATGGGACCGGACAGCCAGGGGATCCCGAGTTCCTGGACGCACAAGCCTTTAACGGATTTGATACAGTGCAAAAGGTGATCACTGTAATCCTTAACTAGGATTATGTGTAATAATAATAACAACCCTGTCTTTAGAGATTGTGTGCAATGTGTAAAAGTGTAATCTATAGACTTTAATAATGACTTCTAAGCTTTCCATTTCCATTTACGGGATATTTGGCAGACGCTCTTATCCAGAGCGACTTATATTTATACAGCTGGGCAGCTGAGGGTTAAGGGCCAGTGCTCAAGGGCCCGGCAGTGGCAGTGTGGAGGTGCTGGGGTTTGATCTCATGCCTTTCCTATCAGTAGTCCAACGTCTTAAGCACTGAGCCGCCACTGCCCCGTTCCTGGACTCGCTCCTAAAGACTGCTCGAGTTACTCTAGTTAAAGGAGCCCTTCACACTGAAACACCTTGCATATGTTTGTTGTTGTTGTTCCTCTTTCGGCTGTTCCCTTTAGGGGTTGCCACAGCAGATCATTGTTACGCGTATTTGATGTGGCACTGTTTTTACGCCGGATGCCCTTCCTGACGCAACCCTCCCCAGTTTTACCCGGCTTGGGACCAGCACTGAGAGCACACTGTTGCACACAACCCCGGTGGCTGGAAATTGAACCCGGGCCGCAGCAGTGAGCGCGTTGTGGCCTGACCACTAGTCCTCCAGGGACCCGAACACCTTACTTAAGTTTATACTGTAATATTTCTGATGTGTTCAGTGATTCTGATCCCGCTGTATTTCCATTATTCCTGGGAGAAGTTAGAGACCGTGTGTCACTCTGACATCACAGCGGGACATTAGCCCTGTTCGGTTTGGATTAGTGATGGCTCATCAGTGGGGAATCTTTTTTTACACGTCTCCTCAGTGATAAAACTCGCCCACCAGTGTCCCAGATGGCAGTAAAACGACCACACGGTATCATGGAGCGAGGTTCTAGCAGGTCGTATTTTTTATGAACCTGGATGTTTGCGTCACGTGGTGTTGTATAAATCACGCTCCGTAGAGATGAGACGCCGGATATTAATTCAGTCTGGGGTTAACCAAAATTCCAGCAAGAGTTTGAAAATACAATAATCACAAAGGGGTGTGTCTCATTCAGCTCCCAGCAGATCGTGTACACGAGTTCAGGTGCTGGTAAGAACCCTGACTCACTACGCACTGGGACTCTGATGACTCAGTCTGCGGCGACATGACCACGTACTCGCTTTGTGAAACGTCACCACTGACATTTATCATCAACAGGCAGGAGCCATATCTTTCTGACGTTATATGGCATTTAAGCTTGTTAGCTTAATCACACGTCTGTCATTGTACTTCAACAGGATCGTAGGTGAGCTAGTGGATTTTTTAAAACGAGTAAACACTTAAAAGTCGTTAGACTCGAACAAACCGTAGAACATCAAATAAAGTTAAAAATCACTACCGAGAGCTACAACAATAACAAGCCACTTACATTTGTAGACAAAGTTGACTGAGAGTTGGTCTGCCTTTTTTTTTTTTTTCTTTTCTTTTTCAAAAGTTCAAGTGCTCTCAGTCGCCATTTTTTTTAGCAATGTTCAAGGTGGAATAAATGAGAAACCCAGTAGAAGTAGTGCAGACTCGGAGTCCAGCAAACGCTCGGCTAGTTAGCGATCTTTGAGGAGAGGAGCGTGATGGCGTTGGCGGTGGTATTAGAATGAAAACGAAGCTTTGGAGCTCTGCTTGAGCCGAGCGTACAGGTGACGAGGCGTGAACGCTGGACAGACTAAAGGACTAAAGTGCTGCTGCATCACTGTATTTAGGCAGCGATGAACCGAGAGCTAAATTCCCCCCTGGCGCAGCTATCAGATGGTGTCCGAATGGCATCGTGGGTAATGTAGGAAACCGTTAACCGAAGTGAAAACAAGACTGAATTTCATTACAAAGTACTCCTTGGATGCTATTAAAGATGTTAATTATAAAGATTAATATGCTAGTCATTCACGGTGCAATGAATGTCTCTCTCAATTTGGATAATTTGCTTTGGATTCTTTTTCAGTTTCCCGGAGGAAGCGACAACTTTTTGCCCATCAGTGGAGAGGGCCATCCTTTCTTGTCCTCCTCCGAGGTACCGCTCCACTCCACATACTCCCTTCAAATCCAGGATGCCGAGGTGCTTTGCGTACAGAGCGTTTTTTTTTTATTATTTCTTTCTGTCCATGTCATTTGTTCACATTGTCCACACTTCAGACATAAAGCCAGAATTAAGTGTTTGTTTGAAATTGCTTCTAGTTACGGAGACTCACTGGGTACACCTCCCCCTCCTCTTTCTCTCTTCTCTTCCTCTACGCTCTCAGAAAGGTTCTAAGCTGTACCTTTCCTTGTCATTGGACTGGTACTTTCAAGGGTACCTTTTATACCTTTATTATGTAAAGCTTCAGTCTAAAAAATGACAGAAAAATGACACAATCATATTAACGGCACGCGGTATCCAAATATCCAGGTGAAAGATACAAAGGTACTATAAAGGGAGGGCTCCCCAGTGACGAGGAAAGGTAGTACAATTGGTACTTTTTTTTTTCCTCCCACCAGTAGAACAAATGTTTAATTGCAGAGATTTCGTCCAATCCGTACTATTTCATTCCGTCTGAATTGTTTGCGTGTATCCTAAACCGCGCACTCTTAAACAATCCGCGTTTCACGTAATCCGACCCAAAGTCACGCACGTGCATAGGGCGACGTTTCGTTTCGCCGTTTCCATAACGACGAGAAACACACGGCATTCAGCCATCCCATCATCGCATTCAGCTTTTTGTGTTTTTATTGTGTGTGATTATCGAACCCCAGCGAAAAGAAGAGTTTGTGAGCGTAGTGAATTTGCTCATCGTTTCGTGTTTCCTGGAGATCCAGGAGCAAGCATGTGCGACTTGATGACAATAAAACGTGACCGTCTGAGAGTAACTGCACAAGACATGAAGTTTTTATTAAAGTTTTACCCAGTACGCGTGCTGCATCCTCGCCTGTGAAATGCAGAGCTGACTTTACTGAGGCCAGTCTGTGTCCCACGTCCTCCTCAGAATAGGAGCTGGATGCCAGCGCCGCTGCTCGTGCGACCTCGTGGTTGATTTTAAATAGATTGCAATCTGTAACACGAGCTGTGGTTTCTGACAGGACCGTTTTATTGCACAAGTATTTTATTTCAGTAGCAATAAAAAATAATCACACACACAGCTTTAAGTGGCTGTTCTTTTTTTTTTTTTTTTTTTTTTTTTTTTAAATGTATTATTAAAAAGATTGCCCGACTGTTCAGGTAAACATTTTTGATTAAGCAATCAGTCTGATTATTAACAGAATTTATTCCGCTACGCTCCATCGATTTAAGATTTTGCAACATATAACACGCAGTCGAGTTCTTCAGCTCGTGTCCGAGATCTTGATGTAGCCATTTTGGGTCTCCATTACTAGAGTTAAGAACTAAATCTAGTGCAAATACCAGTACTAGTGTTTTTTAATCAAAGCTGTTCCTTAAATGCTGAGGATGTGATGACGCTTTTGCACTCACCTCTGTTAATTCCAGTCCTGAAGGAAACGAGTTCGGCGCATTTTTTGGTGATTTTCAGAAACACCCACAAGAGACATGTAGCTACACGTCCACAAGACGCACTCTATAAGTGACTTGCTAGTGTGAAGGTGGGGCAGTAGAGAATGCAGAGCCTCTTCCACACGTTTCAGATGTACCAGTGTACCAGAAATAGTTACAGCTTACAGTTCAGTATTACTACTGGAGGAGGGGAAAAAAAACAAGTTTTCAACCAGGACTTTTCAGTTCAGTGTATCACTTTATCACAGTGTAACTCCTGGGTCCTGCATTGAGCTGCGAATAATGATAGCATGAGGGGCTTGATTAATGCAACCCTTGCTTTAATTCACATGGGAATTACCAAGTTTAGTGAATGTCTGTATTCAAGAAAATCACCAAACTGTGCTGAGCTCCAGCCCTGAGTGACTAGAATTGAGTTTCTTGCGTTAGATCGCTGGTCTGTCTCTCTCTCTGTCTCTGTCTCTGTCGCTTACTGACATTTCTTAAAAGCCTTGGAAAAGTGTTCACTCTGATCCTTTGGCTTTTCAGGTAGCTGAAAGTGAAAATATTAATTTAATTTAATTTTATTTTATTTATTTATTTATTTATTAAATGTGACAGAGGTATAAGACCTGAACTTCAATTGTTTTTTTTTGTTTTTTTTTTATTTTATTTATTTATTTTTTTAATAATAAATAACCTGTCATTCTATGTTTACTTGTGTTGTAACTGAAATTTTTCACCCTTTTTTTCTTTTTGTTTTTCAAAAGTTTGTTCAAAATACAAAGCACAGCTACACTAGCGGTGGGCAATGTGACAAAGAATATTGTATTGTGTGATACGTGAAGACATCTCTACATTACATGACATTTCTACTACATCATGATGTATATGCCATAGTGTTGCAGCTTAATCACCCGTTTATTTGGACAATCTGTACAAATTTTTAACTTCTAATCAGACAGAATTTCTAAGTATTGTAAAAATTACCTGTGACAGATCAGAAAAAATGTGTTGTCCTGATTTATCATGACATATATTACAACACATTATATATTATATAGTCGCATTGCCTAGCCCTAAGTCACACCTCTAAATATATGTGCTTGATTGCCTGCTGTAAGCAATTGCTTTGCAGGTAATTTGGCACAATATGCAGTTTGGCAAGTACCTGACGTTAGACTAAGTTTGCTTATAGATAATTAAAGCCCCAAACAAGTCTGTAGTACGGTTTAAAGCTGTACAGACCAAAGCCTTCCAATGTGAGTGATTACCGTAAGGCTAGAACTGAACCAGTGGTGTTCCTTATATTGTAATATAGTCGTATCTTTTTTATAATTATAACTGTTTAACAGTTTCAGATTTGGTCATGGTGTGTATATATCTCAACCCGATCATCTTCCTCCTGCAGACTTTCCACACTCCCAGTTTGGGCGATGAGGAGTTTGAGATCCCGCCCATCTCACTCGACCCCGACTCAGCCCTCAGCGTTTCGGATGTGGTGTCACACTTCGGAGAGCTGGGAGATGGTGGTCCAGCCCCTGTCGTCCCCGGCAACGCCGTAGTGCAGGGCAACGACCCTTCCTTTGCCTCAACCTTTGTAAATCCAGCGACCCAAGGGCTTGAGCATTTGAGCCTGATGACCCAGCAGGGAGGAGGACCAATGTTGGCCTCAACTCTGGGAATGGTGAGGAGAAAATATGGCTGTCAGTGCTGGGGGTTTGGCAAATGTTGTAGCATTTTGTACATAAATAGTTTCCTAAGCTAGTAAAATGGGCCTGTTTGAGATTTCTGTAACTGGAGATGTGTGGTGTTTATGTGATATGTGTTTAAAAGGTATACATGTAGCACTAATTTTGGTCATGTACATTTATAATTTTGGTCATGTAACGCGTACTCATATAATTGTGGTAGGGTTTTTTTAATAAAAATTGTACTATTATTAAAATTAGGAACAATGAATGAAGCCTACATGTTCACGTCTTATCTTGGATGCGAGAACAATTTTAAACCCAATCTGACCTTTCCAGGATCTTGGGCATCCCATTGGCTCGCAGTTCAGCAGCTCCTCCCCCATGACCATAGACGTACCACTCCCAGATATGAACCACGGCCTGCTGGGGCACAATCCGCTGACCACCATTGACCAGTCGGAGCTCAGCGCGCAGCTGGGTCTCAGTCTAGGGGGCGGGGCCATTCTGACACGCACACACTCACCTGACCAGCCACTCTCAGCCACGGGCTCGCCTTCGGAGTCTCTGCAGGATGACGACATGGACGACTTCAGAAGAGTGAGTGTTTTAGTTTAGATCATAACTCTTGTTAATTCCTGACTAAATTAAACCCAGTTTACACCGTCACAAATACCAAAAGTCCCGTCACAAATCACCGTGGCCCATTATAATATAATAAAACGTCTTAAGAACTGAAACGTAATGGAAACTAATCTTTTTATCCTACTCCTGTGTTCTTTCCCCTTCCCCTTTTTCCCTTCTGTCCTCCACCCTCTGGCCCAGAAGAGCGTGCTGGTGGAATC
This sequence comes from Pangasius macronema, assembly GCA_037577455.1. Lineage (NCBI taxonomy): Eukaryota > Metazoa > Chordata > Actinopteri > Siluriformes > Pangasiidae > Pangasius > Pangasius macronema. The sequence continues at coordinate 5,829,026 of CM074972.1, forward strand.
CCCTGTCTCTCTCTCCGTCTCTCCCGGCGTCATCTCTCTCTCCCCTGCTCTCTCGGAGCAGCCCGCAGCGTCTGTGTCCTCCGCTCCGCCCACCCTGGCCCGTAAAGCCATAGGTGTTGGAGGAGGGGCCAAAAAAGGCAAGAAGAAAAAAGATCCCAACGAGCCCCAGAAGCCAGTTTCGGCTTATGCGTTGTTCTTCCGTGATACACAGGCAGCTATCAAGGGCCAGAACCCCAATGCCACGTTTGGAGAGGTGTCCAAGATCGTCGCCTCCATGTGGGACAGTCTGGGGGAGGAGCAGAAGCAGGTAAGTGTCTGTTAGGCGTGTTTCGGTTTGCATGCCATTATTGGCTGTTTTTTCTTGGCTAATAATTGGCTTATATGTGTCATTACATTGCAAAACGTTTTCCTTGTTTTATTGGGTAAGCCAGATGTGGTCAAACGGTTTGCTCAGGTAACAGACACCTGTTTGATCATCCTGTTTGTGCTTCAGGTCTACAAGAGGAAGACTGAAGCTGCTAAGAAGGAGTATCTTAAAGCGCTGGCAGCTTACAGAGCCAGTCAGCTATCACAGGTAACATTCACGGAGCCAGTCATGCTGCTTAGGTGCCTTTTTGAACAAATACTAATGTAACGTAATGTGTGTATATATACATTACTAATGTATAGTAATGTGTGTATATATAACTATAGAAATTGTACCTTTAGTACAAAGCATTGAATTTACATTAATTATTATTGACCTTTGCAGCCCACTATTGAGGTGCTGGACACGGCGCCTTCTCCACCCGCCGCTCCTGTCGTGACTCCCTCCCCTGAGGCTCCACCCCCTCAGCCAACGCCCACACGCTCTAGCCGCATCCCGGTGCACGCACCCGACAACAACACCATCACCAACATTTGCACGTCGAACATCATCATTGACTTGCCGCAGGTGACCACACGCTCTCGCACAGGTGCCCACAAGCCGCCCGCTTCCTCGGCTCCGCCCACCGCACCGACCCCGACTCTGCCCATGGTCACCAAGATCATCATCCCCAAGCCTGCGGCCCGCCAGCCGCCGCCCCTGCAGCAGATGCAGAACACGCCGCCGCCCCCACGCCTCCAGCAGATGGTGCATTCTGTTGCCCCACCACCGCTCCAGGCCAAACCTCGCGGAGGCGGTGCAGTCGGCCAGGCCACCGCCCCTGTCGCTGCCACACCTCCTCCTCCGTTGCAGATCAAGATAGTCCCTGCCCCTGCACAGGCAGATGTGGCTACACCCATTATTGTGACTAGCACCACGGAGGCACCCGCAGACGCCGCCGCCATGGAGGTGGAAGTGGCGCAACCTGCCACTATAGTCACCGCAGAAGCAGAGGAAGGGGTATGATGAAGACCAAATTACACAAGAGATTGTGACCTCGTATTCTGTTCATTGTACGCATTGATATTTTAAGGCAGTACAACATTTAAGGAATAAAGCACAACAGGGCATGCTGTTATAGGAAAGTAATCAACGACAGGGTGGTGTGATGAGTCCTTTTTCAGTGCCTTGATATTTTATGCACATTTTAGTTTCCTTCGTTCACCAGGCAGTAAAAAAAAATGTTGAAAATGGGGGTTTCGAACTGAACAGAACATAAGAGATAGAATAATAAAATTGCTGCAGTTGGTCCTGATATTCCATATTTATTTATTTATTTACTTTTATTACCATTTTTTATTCTTGTTCTTCCTTTGTTGTCTCTTTCTCAGATGGAGGTGGAGCTGAACAGCTCTCCAGCACATGAGGTGGCTCCCCCTGCAGGTCCTGTTGTGTGTGTGCGTGCCGGCTGCAACAACCCGCCTGTGGAAAGCAAAGACTGGGACAGAGAGTACTGTAGCAACGAGTGTGTGGCCACACACTGCAGGTACAGAAACACACACACGCACACGCACGCACGCACACACACACACACACACACACACACACACACACACAGACACACCTCACTTAGACCCAACTAGCAAGCATGAATCTTCACTATGTAACGTAAGTGGAAGAGTAAGAAACAACCTGACAACTGTAACACTCAATATTTGCTGCAGCTTCACGTTTTCAGACATGAAAGCGTCCACTGATGATAATACTACAGCATGTATTGAATAATTTCAGTGCAAAACTGGCACAATCACTGACTTTCCCACTTAAGGATTCAGCTTAATTAAACAGCTTATCCTGTTTTGAAGGTCTTGTAGCATATTGCAAAAAGGTACACTTGGAGTTTTGTGGGGCGCAAGTTATAACCACTTATAGCACTGCGCTGCTGAATTCTCCAATCTGATTGGTCAGAAGGTGTTTTGTTTTTTCTTTAACAGCAGCACTGACTGTAGAGCTGCTGTACTTATATTAATGCGCTCATGTTAATACATTACTGTTTCTATAGTAACAACCTACACAGGAACACTCCATATTATCTAATATTGTCTAATAAACAGATTAATCAATGTGTGATTAATCAATCAGCTGTGTATAGCTATTATTTAAATTGTCAAATGGTGAAGACAAAATAAAAACAAAAATATTATTGATTACTTCTCATACCCAGCTCACATCTTTATGTACAATATGTTCATGTTTTTTTATGACTATATCATTGTGGACCTGTTTTATATTCGTGTTTGCCTGAGCAGTGTTTTCTCTGGTGTTCTCCCACAGGGACGTGTTTATGGCCTGGTGTTCGATCAGAGGACAGAACTCCACCACCGTCACTTAAAACCCAGCGCACCAGCCGTCGAGCGAGGCAGGGATGGAGAGAGGAAGAGAGAGAGAACGTGGCACGTGTATTTATAGATAGGAAAGACTTGGAGAGGAATATTTTTGATTCAGTTCTTGTTTATCACTACTTACATCTCAAGCTAACAGTGAATGTGAAGATTTTAAAGGGATAAGTTGACCAGTCAGCACTGGTATGGCTAACTGTGCATACAGTCTAGTTATTAGCTGATTAGCTACATGACTGAACCATCCATTTGAGCACATAAGGGAAGACTGAGACGGCATTTCATTCCTTTGGAGTTCAGGAAAAAACCTGTATTTAAAAAAAAAAAAATCCTTAAATTGATCAATTTTAGAGTGGAAATAAAGCCTCGGAAGGTTTGGAAAGCAAGCATAAAATGCCGAATGGTACGAAGAATTCGAAAAATGTAACCCAAGTCGTTTTCAGTTATTAGATCAGTCTCCTTCCAAAATTTGTGCACCCAACATGCACCAAAAAAAAAAACCAAACAAACACTTTTTTTCTCTCTACAAGTTAAGCTCCATGTGGAGTGGAGACAATGTAAAAATGTTGAAAAAAATATGTATGATTTTCACATGGCTCACCAAAAAGGCACTACATTTTTGATCTGCCAATGAGATAAACATGGTGGTAAGCTGGCATTATAAAAGGACAAGTGCCAGACTTTTTTTAAAGTTCAAATTCATTTCAGTCTTTCCAAAACGTGCAGTTATATTTCCAATTATGCAGAATGAGTTTGATTTGTTTGTGAGTTCATGGAAGAGGAAAAGGCTCAGAAATGTCAGGTGTGAAGGACAAGCTCTGCTGAGTACAGCCGTAATATTGTGGCTGCACTGTAATTTCTCACTCACATAAGGACATTACATTTTAAAGATTTCCAGACTCGGATCATGACATACACACAAAACCTCAGGTTGTGGATTGTTGTTCTAGTGGAAAGATTTACATGGGTAAGATACAATATTTCAAACAAGGAAACGCTAGATGTTTTTTTTTTTTTTTTTTAATATGATGTACTGCTACATGAACAAGATCAGTGTTTTATATTCCAGGATGGTGTTTGTTTCTTATTTTGCAACCAGCAGGAGACCGTGTCTTTGGAGACAAATTGCAGAATTTCTACATTATATTCTGTTACAAAACATTTTCCTTTTTAGTGACTTGCATCAGTGGAGTAGACATTTTCATGTTAAATAAACATCAAGCACGAGTCACTTGTGTTTTGCGTGTTGCTTCTATGTGAAAAGAGACAACTGTACTCAATGTCAATAAAATAAGTGTATATGATGTATATGAGTTGCCGTGGGATGGCATCACATTCATGAAGCTTTTTTTTTTTTTTTTTTTTTTGATATGCTAAAATTCCTGTTTTTGTAAAGAACAGATCCAGCAATATTCACCTGCGTATTCCAGATGTGGTAAACCTGGCAGCTAGCTGGATAAAGGTGACAAATGTAATCATTATTGCCTTTAGTTTAGAGCAAACTATAGCTTGTAGAACTGGGTAACATCAAACTGTTAAAAAGCTATGTTCGGGGCAAATGACAGTTAAGAGTGAGGGCATTTTGATTGGATATCTTTTGGCTGAGGATAAACAACACTGGAAACTAGCTACTGGAAGGTTTGACACTCATAAGGCAAGCCCTTTTTATAATTATTACTCTAACTGGAATCACGCTAGCTATAAATACACTATATGGCCAAAAGTTTGTGAACACCTGACCAATGACACCCATATGTGCATATGTTTTTGGATTTAGTCCCCCCTTTATAATGTTATTATATCCTCCACTCTTCTTGGAAGGCTTTCCACTTGATTTTGGAGCGTGGCTGTGGGGGTTCACCGATTCAGCCACAAGAGTACTACTGATGTTGGGCGAGGAGGCCTGTGATGCGGTCGGTATTCCAGTTCATCCCAGAGGTGTTCAGAGTTTTTTTTTTTTTTTTGAGGTCAGGGCTCTGTGCAGGACATTTGAATTCTTCAACTCCAAGTTCCTCCAAACCATGTCTTCATGGGCTTTGTGTACAGGGACAGTGGCTATGTTTACATGCACATCAATATTCTGAAATTAATCAGAATTTGGCAGTATTTTAATTGGTACTGAGTCATGTAAACGCTGCAATCTGATTGACTGATTTAGATTAAGACAATATTCTGATTCCCCAAATTCCGATTCCCACCCCTGGAATATGCCTGTTTTATTCGGAAATTTGTACCATGTAAACAGCAAGGAATTGTGGGTGCTAACAGATACTTAGCTGGTGGCTAAGGCTATTTAGGAATGGTAACTCGGGCATAATTACAACAGCCATGTATACAGAAATATTCCTGTACGCATAGAAACATTGTATTCAGAATATGGCTGCAAACGAATATAGACCTTAAATGGACTTTGATGTGCATGTAAACGTAGCCATTGTCATACTGGAACATACATGGGTTTTTAGTTCTACTGAAGCGAAAATGTAATGCTTCAACATACAAAGACACCCTAGACAATTTGTGGATAGTGACTTTTGGAGAAGACCCCATTATATATAGTTGTGATGGTCAGGGGTACACAAACTTTTGGCCATATGCTAGTGTATTTCCTAAACTGAGCACACTACACTGTGTCCATTGGTACAAAAGCATGGGATCTGAGATACAGCCTATATATATTTTTTTTTTTTTTGTAAAAATTTTTTTACAACCCCATGTGGTTGTGGGGTTTCAATACATCCTCTCTGTGTGGGAACCATTTTAAAAGGCTGGTATTGGCGGGAAACTTTAGGAAGGCGGGAAATGTGCGCGTGCTCATACCGAGGTGGGAGGAGCCTAAGCACAAAATGGCTTGGGGGCGCTTTTTTTTTTAATATACATATTTACATATTATATATATTTATTTATATATATATTTATTTTTTAAAATAATAAACAACGCTATAAATATTCATAGCTGCTGTATATTTATAAATGTGTATATTACTCATTGGGTATAAAGGGAAGAAACAGAAGAAACAAAGACTGAGGAGGTTTTCAGGAGAAAAGAAAAACAAATATTTACGAATAATTATTTAATATTCGACAGTCGTATACTTGAATTAAAATGTGAAGTGAGTTTTGGAGAGGTGAAGAGAAGAAGAAGAAGAGAGAGGGGTAGGAGGAGGAGGAGGAGGAGGGAAACAGCAGTAATTATGTGCGTGGCCGTGCGGGGAAACATCATACATGCGCATTTGGCGGTATTTATGCAGCGGAATTAGCCATGGAGCTAGCTCACTCCTGCTGATTCTGCTAGCTCGCGTGGACACAACAGAAAATATTTTTTAAATAATAAAAAGTGTATTTTTTTAAAATACGGATGCGTGGAGTGTCAGGCTGAGTAGACAAATAAATAAATAAATAAAGTAAATAAATAAATAAACATTAAAGAGAGAAGGTAACACTCCGGAGGTTTTGTTGCGAGGCGTGTTTAAAAAAAAAGAAAAAGAAAAGAAAAAAAAAGCGGAGATTTGTCATTTTCCGGCCTTGACCGGAGCCGGGAGCTGGAGTTTGTACACAAGCTGAAGAGCAGAGATGACGGTGAACCTGGACAAGGAGGCTTACTATCGCCGGATTAAACGACTGTACGGTAACTGGAAGGTAAAAACCGTGAACATGGACGGGAGGAAAGTCCTGCGTGTGGCCGCGTTTTGACGTGAAACCCTGCTGCGTTAGAGAGGCCTGCATTCACTCCTCACCTTTACTCGGCGTGATGGAGCTCTGATAATAAAAGTTAAACCAATTCGGCTGTTTTTGTTGTGCATGTGTGTGTTGCATAAACATATTGTGCATTTCTCCTGCTTATAAAACATTTCCTCCTTTTTGTTAAGAAAGAGAAAGCGCACTGGGTTTAGTTTAGCGGTGTTACTCCGCTCGCGCCTTCGTTAGCCCGGATGCTAGCTTAGCCTGTTATTTTTTTTGTTGCTAAGTCCTGTTGTTTTGTTGTTGTTCATTTTATTCACTAAACCGTAAAAAAGTGTAACTGAATATATAAAAAAAAGTTTTTTCTTTGCCATATATATCCACATTATTTAGCTGACTACGCTGAAATATTGAAAGAGCGGGTTTTTAGTTAGTTAGCACAGCTAGCACGCGTTCAGTCCAGTGTTTAGCATCTTCCCTGTTGTACGAAGTAGCTTAGCAGGCTAAACGAGTGCTTAGCTTGTTCACGCTTAAAGCGTCGTAATTTGTGGCTTTGTATTAAATAAAAATCATTTTCTTTAACGAGTTGCTAATGAAATTCAGCCTCAGGTTAGCTAGAGCTGGCTCTGTTTAGTGTTCAATTTCTCGCCCTTGAAGCCTTTCCGACACCATACATGTTAATATATGAATCATTTTCAGGATTTCTCATTTCTCTCATTGCTCCCTTCCCTTCTCTCTGTCTTATTTCTGCATTTTACAGAAAGGTGAGGATGAGTTTGGGAAGGTGGATGCCATCGTGGTGTCTGTTGGAGTGGATGAGGAGATTGTGTATGCTAAGTCCACTGCCCTGGAGGTAAACTTGACTGGTGCTTCCACATTGTCTTTACATTAATATGGTGGCTGCTTTTATCCAGAGTGAGGCATGGCCATGCACCAGTCTCATAACTGATTACTGCTACATTAAAAGATATAGCAAGACAAGATTTAGTCAAGCACATACATACATATCGAGTGCTACAGATTGTATCAGACTCAGTGTTTATAGTGTGATGGATGACAAGAAAGGGAAAAGTCAGGGGCTAGGATCTTACAACCAATACTCATTTATGGCGAAAGGATGCTGAGAGGTCATGACTTCAATTTGAGATATTTTTTGTTGTTGTTTGAAATAAATTTGAAAAAAAGATTTGCTCTCACACAGACATGGCTGTTTGGCTACGAGCTGACGGACACCATAATGGTGTTCTGCGAGACCAAGATCATTTTCTTAGCCAGCAAGAAGAAGCTGGATTTCCTCAAACAGGTGGCCGTTACCAAAGGAAACGAGAACGCCAACGGGATCCCACCAGTCACTCTCTTGGTCCGAGAAAAGGTAGAAGTGCTACAAACCCCCTCGCTTGTTTCGTGTTGCTGTCAGAGATTGCACTCGCCTGTTATGCCGTAGCCTTGGGGCTGTTATGACATTAATGTTATCTTGAGCTGATGTTAAAAAAAAAAAAAAAAAAATTATCAAAGTAATCACTTAATCTTTTATTCTTATTACCGTTATGTGTGTTGAATATATGTGCATGCAATATAATGAATAATTGCTTAAAAATGCATCTAAATGTGTCCATAACAAGGATTGCATATATGAACGTGGCTCTAATCAGCCATATAGGCAAATTTTAAGTAGTGGTGGCTTTACTGTGTGTTACTGGTCAGAATTTCAGGTTGTTGAAGCCCCAGAACTGCCAAGCTGCCACTTTTAGGACTCTTGAGCAAAGCCCTTAACCCTCTCTGCTCCAGAGTCGCCATATCATAGCTGACCTCGCGCTCTGACCTTGGCTTCCTATCAAGCTTGGATATGCGAAGGAAAGAATGTCACTGTGCTGTAATGTATATGTGACAGACCGAGGCTTTATTTAAGTTTAAATACCGACTAATTGAAGTGTGTCCACCATGACTAATGTAAGGCCAAGTTCAACCAGCCTATCACAGGTTTAAAGCAAAGTGCAAACACTAAATCAAAGAAGAAAATCTTTTACAAATGGTCGCCTGTAATGGAGATGTTTTGCTGTCTATGTTATTGTTTATTCATTCATTCTTCACTAACCGCTTTATCCTGGTCAGCGTCACTGTGTATCCAGAGTCTAACTCTGGAACCCTGGGCATGAAGCGGGAAGCTACACACACACACACACACACACACACACACACACACACACACACGTGCGGTTGTACTCATTCACACCTAGGAGCAATTTATTCATCAGTGTTAAAGATTTCTCCTTCTCTGTTGTTGGCTCAGAATGAAAGTAACAAGGCTAACTTTGAGAAGATGATAGAAGCGATCCGGGGCAGTAAAGCAGGGAAGACGGTGGGTGTCTTTATCAAGGACAAGTTTCCCGGAGAGTACATGAAGAGCTGGAACGACATGCTCACAGCCGAGGGCCTGGAGAAGGTGAGAATGATTACAGAGAGAATCAGAAATGAACAGTGACCATGTGGCTGTAAAGAAAACCAGAGTTATTATATTTACATAGTCAGTCATGCCCCAGTGTCTGTTGATGGGTCTCTCTTAGGTGGACATCAGTGCAGTGGTGGCATACACAGTGGCAGTAAAGGAGGACGGAGAGCTGACTCTGATGAAGAAGGCAGCCTCGATCACCAGTGATGTCTTCACAAAGTTTTTCAAGGAAAGGGTCATGGAGATTGTGGATGCAGATGAAGTGAGAAACATTTTTTTTCCCTTCTTCACACACACAAAAAAAGAGCCGCTTTTTGAGTTTTAAAGAGCAAATTTAGTTTCTTTCATCACACCTCTGTGTTCAAACATCCTCTACATTACTGGTCTTTTATTTCCTGGGAGCTGACAACTTAATTTTTTTGATAATTGAAGTTTAAACAACAAAATGAAAACCATTCCAGAAAGCAATAATATTAACAAGTTTTGATTTGTTACTGAGACGTTAGGGTGTTCTCCAGAGGCTGTTCATTCTGGAGAAAAACACTTCTAGGCCAACTGTGGATTAGATCACGTATATGAAATCCATTTTTATTTTTTTTTCCTTTGTTACTTCCACCGTTTTATCATGAAGCTTCTCCATCAGTAGTGTTTTATTATATACTCACCATTTAGTTTTGCACTGGATGTCCACTACTATGCAGCTTGTTCGTGTTAACAGAAAGTGAAGCACAGTCGGCTGGCAGAGTCAGTCGAGAAGGCAATTGAGGACAGGAAGTTCTTGGGTGGAGTCGATCCCTCAACCGTGGAGATGTGCTACCCGCCTATCATCCAGAGCGGCGGTAACTACAGCCTCAAATTCAGCGTGGTCAGGTGGGAAAGTGATCCCAATACATGCTCCATTTTTAAACATACAGAAAAGTGTACAAAAGCAGCACTAAATAAAGCTATGAAAACGCTTTATTTTGCTCCCCCTCTCTCTTTCAGTGACAAGAATCACATGCATTTTGGTGCAATAACGTGCGCGATGGGCATCCGCTACAAGTCCTACTGCTCTAACCTGGTGCGTACGCTCATGGTGGACCCGCCGCAGGAAATGCAGGACAATTACAACTTCCTCCTACAGGTGGAGGAGGAGCTTCTCAAAGAGCTCAAGCATGGTGAGGGGGTGTGAGGTGTGAAGAGGAAAGTGTGTGTGTGTGTAATCAGTAGTATTAATCTTTCTTTATTTAAACGTAGGGGTTAAGATCTGTGATGCCTACAGCGCTGTCATGGAGTATGTCAAAAAGGAGAAACCAGACCTTGTCAGCAAGCTCACAAAGAACCTGGGGTAACTTTACTGCAAATACACGCCCTCAGAGCCACAGTCCCCAAAAGCACATTGCCGTTTTCAGTGTATATTATTATGCAACTGTCTTTACGCAGTCTTTGCTATATTACACGTGCTTATTTGTAAACCGATTGCTATGACCCTCAGTGTGTTATTTTATGTAAAAAAATTTTCTTCCATGGTAGACAGATTTTATTTTATTTTATTTAGGTAAATCAAGAAAATACCAATCACAAAAGCCTAGTTTACAACATGCAGCTTAGACTCTGATTCTGTCTTATGACCAACATAAACGTCGTCATATTTTATATATGCTGTGTTGTGCTGTGTGTTTCAGGTTTGCCATGGGGATCGAGTTTAGGGAAGCCTCCTTGGTCCTGAATGCTAAAAACCAATACAAATTGAAGAAGGGTAAGAATGCACAGCACAGACTTGAGTAAGAATGATAGAGTTGTGTTTTTATGAATGGATTTATATAGATGACCAGGGCTGTGAATGTACTTTTGGCCTTGAATCCAGAAAGCTGTTGGGACTGAGGTTAAATTTTAAAAAGAAGGGACCTAAGTTTGTAAAACTGTGGCTCTTATTCATCATAGTTGTGTCAGGATATTCAAAAGAAGTCGTGTCATGAAGAAGAATATCACGTGTATTTGATTACGCAGTACTTATAACTGTCTGTGCGCATTGCCAATAATTTCATTAAGGACTGCAAAACACAAACCTCTTGGACCTTTCTTTCTTTCTTCTTTTTAAACTATATTAAGCGACCTTGCACACACACCTCTAGGCAAGCTTCACTACAATAAATTTCCGCTCTCAAATGGCTTCTTATCTGTGAGTGATTGGAAAGAAGTGATTTGATTTCCTTTTATTGGCTTACTGCCTTAACATGCGCAGAAATTAGGGTGTGTGTGTAAATTAGATGTCTCTCGGGATGTATCATATACAAATGATGTATGTAAATCAGGGACCAGTGTGCAGTGTGAAGCCGGTTCATTTGTGTGCCCGTTTCTATGCCAATCCGATGTACAGTGGTTCTCTTGAAGTGAAGCATTTCAGCAGCGAACATTCACTGTGACGTTTATGCATGTAGGCATGGTGTTCAGTGTGAGTCTGGGTTTTGCTGATGTGATGAACAGCGAGGGAAAGAAGGAGGAACAGAAGAAGTATGCCCTGTTTATCGGCGACTCTGTGCTGATCAATGAGGTATGATGCATAGATATGTACACACGCTAACTAGATGCACCTACAGATAAAGTTTGTGGCTACTGTCTTTTTGCATAATGCAGCTGGAAGTGAGGAAATCCAGTTAACTGAATATGCATTTGCAAATGCAAAATGCATCACATGGTTGGGTGTAAATGCGGTCTTTCTGATAACTTGTAGGAAGACCCAGCCACCATTCTAACGCCAGTGAAAAAGAAGATCAAGAATGTTGGAATTTTCCTTAAGGTATGTGTGTGTCCTTACATTATTATTATTATTTTTTCCCTGTGTATAAGGAGGTAACTCCAAGAAGCTTGTATATATAGATAGCCTGTACATATGCAGTCTTGCATTGCGTATCTCCTACATGTAGAATGATGATGAGGAGGATGAAGAAGAAGAAGAAAATGACGCAGAAGAGCTGCTGGGTAAAGGAGCTCGTGCTGCCCTGCTGGCTGACAGGACCAGGGTGAGTGTGCCTTTTATGTTGCTTATTCTAATGTGTGAAGTTGTGTATAAATACATATTATGTAGAGAAAAGAACTGACACTTGTAATTCAATTGGTTAGAATGAGATGACTGCTGAAGAGAAGAGGCGAGCCCATCAGAGGGAACTGGCCAATCAGATGAACGAAGAGGCCAAGAGGCGTCTAACAGAACAGAAGGGCGAACAGCAGGTCCAAAAGTAAGAGAATTTTTTTATTATATTGTTGAAAAGTAACGTAAATAGCAAAGCAAAAACGCCATAGGTTTTTAAAAAGTACTTTTGAGTTAAATCTCTGTGCAGCTTGTGTTGACTAACATTAGTGTAGATTGTCTTTACGGATTCCGTAGCAGTGTTTAACACTCCCACTTTTCAACTTTCTTAGGGCCAGAAAGTCAAACGTCTCCTACAAGAACGTGTCCCAGATGCCTCGTGAGAAGGACATTCGGGACATGAAGCTCTATATCGACAAGAAGTACGAGACCGTAGTCATGCCGGTGTTTGGCATAGCAACGCCCTTTCACATCGCCACCATCAAGGTATCATTTATGCACCATTTAAAGCTCTAAAGCCACATTCTTTTACAGCAATATAGCATAGCATCACTGGGATCCCCCCCCCCCCCCACTACATTTTGCACTAAGACAAGCGTCAAAGATTAACATTGCTCTTTTGTGTCATCGGCCATTTTGACAAGATGGAAAGTCTGCACTTTAAGTACAAATGTTTGATTCATTCCCAAACAATTGTTGATAAAGTTAAGGACGTTATCAGCGTAGTAATATCCTCTGGAGATGATGGTCAGAAGACGAATGTTTTTCTGATGCAGTTTGAATAACTAAACACAATCCTGCTACGTCCTCACATGAGTACCTTTAATTCTTGTTGGTACCAGTTTCCAGCAACACCATTAGTAACAGTGTCAATTTTTATGTGCCAAAAAAAAAAACATTTTTGTCTTATTTATTTGTGTCTTTAGAACATCAGTATGTCAGTGGAGGGAGACTACACTTACCTGAGAATAAACTTCTTCGTTCCTGGCAGCTCTCTGGGGAGGCACGAGGGCAACATCTTCCCCAACCCTGAGGCCACCTTTGTTAAAGAGATGTGAGCATGCGTTCCTTCAGTTGTTTTCTGTTGTGTTATGTTTTTATAGTAAGGTATTAGTTAGTTGGGATAAAAATTATGTAAAACAGAAATGAGAATATATTCTTTCTTCTGTAAAGTTCACTAATAACAGCTGAACATCAAGTTTTTTTTTCTTTATGATGGTTGGGGGGTGGTGAAAGAGGGTGGTGGTGGTCCCCCCACCCCCACCCCCCCTTCCCGTGTGTATGGTGGCATAATCGCAAGACATTTGTAATTGGGTAAAATTTATGGAAGATTACAGGGGGCAAATACATTCAATTTAAGAGAATTGCACAACGTGCCCAAAGCCATAAAGGTAAAATTTGCATTTTTTTTTAATGCTGTCTTGGTTATAACAAGGTGCAGTAGTGAGAGCTGATTGCAATTAAGAACCTGTTTTAAGGGCTCTATTTCCATAGTTTTACGTTTGACACATTTTATGACTGACATTTTGCCTCCTCAGTACGTACCGTGCATCAAACCTGAAGTCTCCTGGCGACACGTCGGTTCCCTCCACCAACCTGCAAAATGCCTTCCGTATAATCAAGGAGGTGCAGAAACGGTACAAGACGCGCGAGGCTGAGGAGAAGGAGAAAGAAGGCATCGTCAAGCAGGACTCGCTAGTCATCAACTTGAACCGCAGTAACCCTAAGCTCAAAGACCTTTACATCCGGCCCAACATTGCCCAGAAGAGGATGCAGGGCTCATTGGAGGCGCACACCAATGGTAAGAGGGAGCGTTTTCTTTAATTTTCCTGTAATTTTTGTGCTTTTCCAGGGCTTTATGCGGTGTCAGTAAACACATGAATATAAAGCTGCAGGATGTAAGATCAACAGAATAACATACCAAAAACACGTTAGCCACAAGCCAGCCTGTACTGACACACAACTAGACCATTTTAGAGAATAAATAGAGCCAGATCTGTCAATATTTTGTACACCAAGAGTGAACAGAAATTTCCGTCGACTTGGTCTTGCCCAGTTTAACAGTGCAACTGTAAAAGTACAGAGAACTCCTCAAACACACTGTTGTTAGTCACTAGCTGATTAGCTAAACAGCTTAACTGGCTAACTATACTTGCTCCTGCCAGTCACAGTGTAGTTGGGCCTCTTTCATGCCTGAAATTGGGTCTTGATGGCATTTGATTTATCTGACTGACTTATCTGATGTATATTTCCAGACAAATATGACCCGACTACCTACTGCGCCACCGTGCTGCCATCGTTTATTAAAAAAATTCTGCACAGTGTAGCTTTAATCCATATGATGAGTGTCACCAGTATAAAAGTTACATTTAATGAGTGGTTATGTAGTATCAGATAACTGGGGTCATCAGCTTAGGATGTTGCATGTTTACAAAGTGGGGAGTACTAGATTACTGACTTGAGTACGGTCATGCCAAATGAGGTATGAGGAGTTAAAATGCTTGGGTAGATCTTTTTGTTTCTTTAAAAACATTGGTTGCAGAGCACTATGTATGATTATTGCAGACAAACTTTAGCTATGAAGATAACTCTAGATATAAAGTAGCTGCTATAAAGGACAGGTGTCTTCTGTTAAAAAGAAAGTTACAAATGCATAGTAATGTCACCTGTGGCAGGTCTCATTTTAACGTCTGCCTGTTCACAGGTTTCCGTTTCACATCGGTGCGCGGGGATAAAGTGGACATCCTGTACAACAACATCAAGCACGCCATATTCCAGCCATGTGATGGAGAAATGATCATTGTATTGCATTTCCACCTCAAGGTGCACATCTGTATATGCTTCCTCTGTTAGTGCAGGACAGTTTGATAAGAAGATCCTGAAAATCAGTGTGTGGAGGCCAGATTGGTTGAGCTGTGATTACCTAACATCTCCTGGCAGGAGATAGCCACTGCCTGCATAACCTCTGATGATTGAACCAAGCATGAGAGAGAACTAAAAACACTACAACAATCATTTCCACCTTTCCTAACATTTCTTTTTTTGTCCCAGAATGCCATCATGTTTGGGAAGAAGCGCCACACAGATGTACAGTTCTACACAGAGGTGGGAGAGATCACCACAGACCTTGGCAAGCACCAGCACATGCACGACCGAGACGACCTGTACGCCGAGCAGATGGAGCGTGAAATGAGACACAAACTCAAGTCGGCCTTTAAGAACTTCATCGAGAAAGTGGAGACCCTTACCAAGGAGGAGCTTGAGTTCGAGGTCCCTTTCCGAGATTTGGGGTGAGAGACTGTATGAGCCATAAGCCTTCGGGGGTGTTGGGAGTTTTCTGTTGTAACTTTGTATTGAACTGGTTTCTTTTGTGCATCTGTGTACAGGTTCCAGGGCGCCCCCTACAGAAGCACTTGTCTCTTGCAGCCAACGTCTAGTGCACTCTGCAACGTGACTGAGTGGGTGAGTGTGAAAGCACAAAATGAATAACCATGTGCATTTTTGTTTATATAAAACAAAATGAATCAAAAATTATGAACAGAGGTTTAATATTGTTAAACATATTACAGGTTCACCATATCTTAAAAATAAGTAAATGGATAAATGATTGAGACATAATCAGCTCAGTAGGAGCACCTAAGGCATCATTTTAACTGGAAATAGAGCTCCAAAGTTGGCTAAAATGCCCAGGCACTGCAGATGGCAGCGGTGCAGGGTTGGTGTCAATGCATCGTTACACTCCTAGTAAAGAAGTTAAAATAATTGAAACCAATTATGTAACAGAACTGTATCAAAAGTCGTATGAGTGCGAATTTAGACTCCCCTATCAGGCTGCACAGCCACTTGTATTCTCCATGTAGGATGCTTCTTTATATATTCTACGTATTAAACCATATGCTTAAATATGCTGCATTTGTTATCTAATGATGGTGTAAGAATGTACTGCTGGATCTGTTCTTCAGGCCACTAATAGAGGCTTTCTCTGCGTACCTCTCTCTAGCCTCCTTTCGTAGTGACGCTGGATGAAGTGGAACTTGTTCATTTTGAGCGTGTGCAGTTTCATCTAAAGAACTTTGACGTCGTCATCGTCTACAAAGACTACAACAAGAAAGTAACGATGATCAACGCAGTGCCGGTCAACTCTCTCGACCCAATTAAAGAGTGGCTCAAGTAGGTTCACATGTTACACGTGATGCTAATTAGTGCATCGTTGTGGGTTTTTTTTTTTCCTTTTGATGCTTTCTATCAGATGTTGCCATAACGCATCTGTGATTTCACATTTTTGGATTGGACTTGGCACCATGCCAGGCTGCACTGTCCAATGAAAAAGATTTCTTGGGCAAGCAATGCAGTGATCTATATTAGCAAAGGCAAAACTATTCCCAAACTGTTTATGCGCATGGCTTACCTTTCCTCCTGTGAATAATCTCACTTGGATATTAAGATATAATATGAGATGAGCTATAAAGACACTTTACCTTCTTTCCAGCTCGTGTGACATCAAGTACACAGAAGGAGTTCAGTCACTGAACTGGACCAAGATCATGAAAACCATCGTTGATGACCCTGAGGGCTTTTTTGAACAGGGTGGCTGGTCCTTCCTTGACCCTGAGAGTGAGGTAAGTGAGGCGGAAATATATTGGTTGGACAAAAGCAAGGTTTATAAAATAAAAAGAAAAAAATTCACTGTATAAATAAACCCAGAAGCAAGGTTAAATAAATAAATAAATAACAAGGTCATCCATTTTTTTTTAGTCTGAATAGCATTAGTATGAATGCAGCAACAGTCCTATTAAGTTGTAATTACTGATGTAGGCTTCATGGCCATACTGTGTGGGTCTCGATAATGTACACAGAACAATAAAATAAAATGTACAACCAAGTCTGACCAGCAGGGTGCAGCGTTTGCTGAAAATTATAACCTGGGAAATTAGTTTTTTAAAAAAAAAAGTTTTTCAGTAGTATAGTTGTCATGTGATTCAAATATTTTGTGCACATCTGCACTATCGCTTGTGAGACTAATGGTGACTGACCTATGTGGACACAGGGACGTTTCTCCTGATATCCAATAAACATTTTTACAGAACAGCAGTTTTATATGTCTTTCTATTGTCTTTAGAGTCAAAATTCCAGAATCTGTGTGTTGGCTTTTGGATAGGTGATCTTATAAATAAAGATGGTATATTAAGTACAGAGCGGTGGCGAGTAACGACGCTGAATACAGTAGCGAGTTGTTAGTAACATGGAGTTGTGCTTACAGGGAAGCGGTGCAGAGCAGGACTCCGGGTCTGAGATGGAGGACGAGACCTTCAACCCTTCAGCTGATGAGGAGGAGGAGGAAGAGGAGGACAGTGACGAAGATTACTCTTCAGAGACGGAAGACTCTGGTAATTGTCATGAGAGAATGTACGGTGTAAAGTGCCATTGAAAAAAAATATTTAAATTAGCCTGAGCAGATAGGAAACATTATAAATGTAATGAATTGAGAAGAGAAACTCGTTTCCATTGTTAGTATAACAGATCTCACAAGGTATTTTTAGTGCTCATGTTTAAAATGCTATTCAGTACTGTTTTAATTTATAACACCAAACTCGTGTGTGTGTGTGTGTGTGTGTGTGTGTGTGTGTGTGTGTGTAAGTTTTAGCCTTTGTATGTGCCAGTCATGATAAATGTTTCCTTTTACTTATAGAAACAATTTATTTGTGTTTTCCAGACTACAGTGCATCACTGGGCAGTGAAGAGGAAAGTGGCAAAGACTGGGATGAACTGGAGGAAGAGGCCAGAAAAGGTGAGTGCTTCACTTTCGCTCTTGCACATTGTCATTAGAGCAGCTAAAGCTTCTGCCGCTCACCTTTTTGGTTCTCTCTCTCTCTCTCTCTCTCTAGCTGACAGAGAGAGTCATTATGAGGACGATAACGAGAGTTCAAACAGGAAAAGGAAGGGCAGGTCATCAGCTGCACCTCCCAGCAGCAAGAAGAAACGGCGGCATTAGAACTCTGTTTTCCACACACACACCCACACTGCCAAATCGTGGTTTCTTTATCCCTTCCCTCTCTGTCTCAGTCTCTCGCCGTCTCTCTGTCACACACGCTGTAAATAAAGGTTTCTGCCCTTTAGTCGTGTTGGATAGTGAGTGTTGAAGAAATGATGCAGAGAGCAGAAAGACTCCATGCATATTTCTCACCTTTTTATTCCTGTTTGGCGTTTTGTGTGTGCGCTTCAAGTGTGCGAGTTCATAAGAGGTTTTCTTGTAAATTTCATCAAGCGCTTCTCTTTTTTTTTTTTTTTTTTTTTTTTTTTTTTGTTACCCATAGAGCGATAAATGTTGGTGTATTTTTTTTTTTCTCCCCTGCCATGTGCTTTATTAGATTATTCCTTCCATTTCTGTCGTTTTGTCCTTTCATCTCGTTTCCCCATGTTTCATTCTTAAGGAACAGATTGAATATAAGATTGTGTATAGATTCATTTTGATTCCTGAATCCCCCCAACACACACACACACACACACACACACACACTTTTTTGGGGGGTTGGGTTGTAAGGGGATAGAAGAGGGATAGACAAAGATGTGGACACAGGCGACCAATTTACAGACGTGATGTGAACACACTTTCTTTTGTTATTACCATTTTCTTCATTCTGAATTGGTAGTCTTGTATTGAATAAAAATCTTTTTTCCCCTTTTTTAATAAAAAAATAAAATAAGTCTTAATATTTGCATTTTTGTATTTATTTGAATTGGGTTTTCCAAGTTTTGCTAATGTACTTGCTGTAGCGTTAATGATGGTTTTTATTTGAAATGAGTAGAGGAGACAACTTGATTTGTTTGGTGTGCACTCACTGTCCATTTTATTAGGAACAGAAGTATACTGTACCTGCTGATCTAATCATGTGACGGCAGCAGCACGATGCCTAAATTTATGCACATGCAGGTCAAGAGCTTCACGTCATGTTAAATTTAGGGGGTGGGGGGGGTATGTGATGTCAATGACTTTGTGCTCGATGGACTGATTTGAGTATTTCAGAAACTGCTGATCCAGATCAGAAAATCCAGATTTTCGTGCACAACAGTGTGTAGAGTTTATACTGAATAGTGCAGAAAATAAAGAGCACTCGGTGAGCGGCAGATTTGTGGACAGAAATGCTTCACTGAAGAGCGTTGTCAGAGGTGAAGGGCTAGACTCGCTCAAGCTCACAGGAAGGCTATGGTAACTCAAATATCCGCTCTACAACTACTGTGGAGAAAAGAAAAGCATTTCGACGCACTCCACGTTGAGCTTTGACGCACATGGTTATCAGCTGATATTGCCAGTATTTTTCAGTCACATTTGCTGCCTTTTCTGGGGTTAAGTTATATGCTGATCAGCCAAGTATTGAAATGAGTCATACCATCAAAATCGTTGCTTTCCTGTGTGAAGAGTGTTTACCATGATACTTTTAAATAAAATGCAAAGAAGTCAACCACAGAACTAGTTGTATTCTGTAGATACTTGACCTATGATTAGTGCTACTTTATGTAGGATGCCAAGTTTTCATTCATGTAAAATTGAAGCACCATAAATTCTTAAATGGTGTGTATTATTACAAAAACGTAGTCTACTTTTTTTTCCAAGTATAAGTATAAGATGGCACGAAACTCCTTTGTTTTCTCATACATTTCTATATTTTTCTAAACTAAACCAGCTTCCATTGCTCTGGTTGAATTGTAGAATCATTGTGAAGTTTATCATGACTCTACACCGAGAGTAACCTGAGCTGAGGATTAGTTATCAGTTGTGGTGGCACAACTACGACCCTGTCTTTATGTCTCTATTTTCTCCTCCCCTTCTTACACTGCCATTGGCAACCTGACAGTTATTTCTTCTTTTATGAACTAAATTATAAGGTCAAATTTGGATATTCCTGGACCTGGGACAACGGAATCCTCCACACAACTGTAAGTTAATTCACGTTACTGATTTACATTTAGAGATATTTCAGCTGCTAAATTAATTATTTTATTCTGGAACGTGTATAGTATTAGTATTGTATCAGAACTTCTCCTGATCACAATATGTTGTTAATTAGATAATTAAGTGTAGTAAATTGGATTTTCCGCTATATTGCTTAGCAAAGCTTTATTTAGAGAAAGAGTTAATTGGGATTTTTCTTAGTGCCGTATGAAATGTTTCCAAAAATCCAGTTATGAGCAAATATTTGATCTAAATTTCATAAATGATTTTGAGACTAACACAATGTTAACATTAATGTGTTCACATTGACTTCAAGTCTTTCTACAGCTTTTTTTAAATAATAAAAAATTCATAAAAAACAAAGGTATTTAGAAGCAGATCTGAGTGTTTGGTGTGTATATACACTTCTGAACAAAATCTTAAGACCGGGGGAAACATTCCAAGTATTCGCATTTCGCGCTGGTGGATCATAACCAGGTTGTAA
>CM074972.1:5849505-5861491 GCA_037577455.1 Pangasius macronema
TGGCACATTGCGAGATCCCTTGCTTGTGCAGCTCAACAATCCTGCCACGTTCAAAAACAGAAAGCCTTTTTGTTTTTACCATCAGGAGATCATGACAGTGTGACTGTCTGAAGGACAATAACATTAAAGCCATATTTTTGCACAGATTTTAACTTTTAAAGGCTATGGTCTTAAACCAGCATGTTTAAGTTTAAATGCAGTTTTCATTGAATTGCCTACTCTCTATCCTTTGTCTCTTGCTCTTGTTTCTTCTTTTGGCATTTTGAAGAAGTTCTTACAACCTGGTTACAATCCACCAGAAGTGTGAATACTTGTGATATTTTCCCTGGTCTTAAGATTTTGTTCAGGAGTATATATATATATATATATATATATATATATATGTGTGTGTGTGTGTGTGTGTGTGTGTGTGTGTTATAGATTAAACAAGCTAATGTGTCTGTATGTTGATTGATCTAAAACAAGTACTTTATACTTCCTGTCGATGCTGTCAGCACTCATGTTGCCCAGAAACCAGAAAGAACAAAGTTCTGTGTCCTGAAGACTTTCCCATAGTGGAAACTTTACTAATCTGATTTTTTAAAATGTAAAACCCATGTTTAATGTTTCAGGTTTAAGAGTTCCTGTAAAGGTTCCACTGTTGTGCAGTCATCTTTTCTGGTTTGTGCTCAGTTAGATTTCTCTTTGTGGTCTGTGGCTTTGGTAAGTAGAAAATATCTCTCACTTACAAAATGTGAGAAAATAATTGACAGCTATGATGAGGCAAACTTTTTAACTCTCTCTCTCTTTTTTCATTATACATTATATAAAATGTAGTGAACTCAAGCCATTAAGGATTTAGGACTTTAAACATGATGGGACATGCTACTATAGGAAAATAATCAGCAGTAGCGTGGTTTACTGATTTCTTATGACAGCTCATCCTGATTTCTTTCATTGCTCCACAGCATTTATTACAATTCTCTATTAATTAAAGGAAGATTCATCAGTCCTTTTGTCCATTTATAGTTACATACGATGCTCCACATCATGCACTGCTTTGAGTACTTGTATGTAAAAGGGGGAGACCTGAACACCAAAATCATCCGCCTGACCATCTTCCTCATCACTGGTGTGTGTACGGGTTTTCCAGCTCTGCTTTGGGCTCTCAGTGTTCTGTACCGCCATCATAAGAGTGGAGGTCGAATCTCAACCATCGCCATCTTCCTCCTCCTCAGTGACCTGCTGGAGCTGATTTTGAGTCCAGTCCTTGTAGCTTACAATTTCATAGAAGACACTAAACCATGTGAGTTTATTTTTATACTTTTGTTTGGAGCCAGGCTCTGTGGGAATTTGCTTCACCAGATAGTGGCAGTAGAAAGTATTTCCCAAAGATTTCCATCACTTGCTGATGTTTTCTCCCCTCCCTGCTCCATTACCCTCTGCATCGTTGTGTTTCTGCTAGCAATTGGATGCCAGTTCATGTATAAGATCAGATATATGATATGTATATTTCTATGTCTGTTGCCTGTAATTGTGTGTGCAGTCACATACTTATTAACTTGGAAAGCACCACATGACAACCACCAGGCCACAGACAGGAAGCCAGACATGCTGGTGCTAACTGTTGCCATGTTTACACTGATCATTTTATATGTGCCATTTTTCTTGACTGTTTTTACTGACTTTCCTTTTATGTTGGAGTCTCTAGCAAGTATGAGATTAATCTCTGATCCTCTCCTGTGTGTGCTCATCTGCAGGGAGCTTGGTTCCAGTGTCAGACACACACTCATATAGCATACACTAAATTAGCAGCTTTGAATTAGCAGCAGAACAGTGTGTGGTATTTTGTGAATTTGTTGTTATTGCAGTCTGTATATCATTATTAAAGTAATTTGATTTACTTAACCCCAAATACCACAGCAGTTATATACATATATACATTCATATACATTAATTCATACACATATTATTCAGTGAGTTTGGGAGTCAATAATAATAATAATAATAATAATAATAATAATAATATTGCAGTAGTGCAGACGGAGCAAAGAATTCAAAGTATTCAATTCAGTAAACAATATCCAATAAATACATAAAAATGTGACATGTATAGTATAACATTAATTTAAAATAAAATTAAGTTTTGCTGAAATGGAAGTTAATAAATGGATAGGAAAGATTGATACTGGTTTGCATATGTGTGACTTTGCTCAGTGTGATTCTAGCTGGTCTGTCTGTGGCTAAAATGGTTACAGTGATGTTTGACACACATGCACATCGGTACTGAATGTACACATCCTGCATATTAAGCATTATCATTGTGCCTCTCCTTTGTTTATTTTAGCAGTTTGTAATTGTGTTATTTTTCTTATTAATTTTGAACACATGCAATATCAGAAATGTAAGCACCATAAGTTTTACATTACTGATTTTTATATATAAAAAGAATACATAAAACTATTTAAATCTAAAAAAAAAAACCTTTCTTCTATGTAAACAAAAATGCCATTTGTTTTCACTTGTATATTGCTTAAATTAAACCTAAACTGCTACACTGTAAACTTTCTTGTATATTTTACACAAATAATTTGTGTATGTAATCTTTATATAAACAATATAATGTATAGTAAATGAAGATTTTTTAAAAATAAAATATTTACCAAAACTTAAGTTTCTTCTTCTACTATTATTATTATTATTATTATTATTATTATTATTATTATTATTATTATTCAGACATTATTAAATATATAAGTGTAGTGAACTAAGCATAGTACACAAAATGTCCAGAAAAACAGGACATTTTGTACAAATGTCCTTCGTCAGGTAAAGTGCAAGCAAAGTGGTTTATGTACCTCGCATTGTGCATAGGGGCGTTGTCATACACTCTTAGCTCCAGTGAAGGGAACTCTTAATACAGCATACAAACACATTCTAGACCATTAGCAAAAACAAAAGAATTGCCCTACAATTCCAAGAGGCAAATGTAGTATACAAGTATATAGTGTAGTATAGAATAATACTATTTTTGCAAATTTGCATGGGCCAGATGAAACAAGACAGTGGCCGTATTGGACACCTGTGTTCTAGACAATTGTGTGCTTTCAACTTTGTGGTAACAGTGGTCCATATATGGGTGTTCGGCCATAGAGTTGTGGTACTGAGGCCATATATATATATAACTTCAAGCTTGAGGTCCTCTACCAGAGGCCTGGGAGTTTGAGGGTTCTGCTCAGTATCTTAGCTGTTCCTAGGACTGCACTCTTCTGGACAGAGACCTCAGATACTGTAACTGGAATCTGCTGGAGCCAGTCTCCTAGGGGTCACAGCCCCTAATGATCTTATTACCACTGGCACCACTTTGGACTTTACCTTACACATCTGTTCCAGTTGTTCCTTCAGCCCCTGGTACTTTTCGATCTTCTCATGCTCCTTCTTGCTGATGTTACTGCCAGCTAGGATTGCCGCATCTATCACAACTGCTGTCTACTGCTCTTGTCAACCACCACTATATATGGTTGGTTAGCCTGCAGCTGCTTGTCATTCTGAAACTCACAGCTCTTAGCTCTTAGCTCTACTATTCTCAGAACTTTCTGTGGTTGTCTATATATATACATTGAACTGAAGTGTTGTTGTATAGAGTGTTCTGAAAACAAGTTATGATACTGCCACAGCTACAATGTGCAGTAAAATATTCACATAAAGGAAATGCAAATTTCAAACAAAATAAAGTACATATAATTTTTAAAGATTTATTTCTACACCTCCTTTTATTCAGTAATGCATGTCTTGTTAAAAGCACATAAAAGATATGCTAAGAAGAAAAAAGTTGCTATTTAATTGAGCTGTTTAAGCATGCTGCCACATAATTTATAATTAACTGATGCTAGCCTCTCATTCATATAGCCACTGCTGTGGAATCACTGTTTTCTAGCAAATCCCAGCTACAGTGGTCATGTTCAAACAATGAGATAGGAATTAAAATGGTTCTCTTTAATATGCATTTTTATCTGAGAAAATTAGACAGCTAGCAAAGTACACATCTTAGCTAAATAATGCTAATGCCTGAAAATGCTACTGGAAAAAGTTACTGTACAATTGTGTGGTTGAGCAATGATGAATGAGTTTCTTGCTAAATCAAGTGACTCTGATCAGCCTAATTGAGACAGTGAGGAACATGTTGAGGTCACTGAGACATATGATCCTGGTCCAGCTGCACAGAAGCAGGAACGTTGTACATCTGACAATATGCATTTCAAGGTAACGCTTGGGTAAACCTTACATTTCAATCAAGTTAAAAACAAAGATCATTAAAATGTTATTAGCAGCTGTGTCATAAAATAATATTTTTTTGTTAGCAAAAAGTTTGCTTGTTCTCGGCTGTTTGTTGCTTTCATACGCCTGCCTGTTGACTATTATATTTCTGTTCATTTAAGTGTTGATTAATATTCTTAAATGGTGTCATCTTCTATATCCCAAAATTTCAGTGTTTGCTCACAGCAGTAGTGATTAACATATAACTGGAATTATACTCATTTTTGTGACACCGAAATGCTCTTTTATATATACACCGATCAGCCATAACTTTAAAAGCACTCGTCTAATATTGTGTAGGTCCCCCTTATGCTGCCAAAACAGCTCTGATCCACTGAGGCATGGACTCCACAAGACCTCTGAAGGTGTGCTGTTGTATCTGGCACCAAGACATTAGAGGCAGATCCTTTAAGTTCTGTAAGTTGCGAGGTGGGCCTCCATGGATTGGACTTGTTTGTCTAGCACGTCCCACAGATGCTCGATCAAATTGAGTTGGAATTTGGAGGCCAAGTCAACACCTTGAACTCTTTGTCATGTTCCTCAAACCATTCCTGAACAATTTCTGCCGCGTGGCAGGACGCATTATCCTGCTGAAAGAGGCCACTGCCATTAGGGAATACCGTTGCCATGAAGTGGTGTACTTAGTCTGGAACAATGTTTAGGTAGGTGGTATGTGTCAAAGTAACATCCACATAAATGCCAGGACCCAAGGTTTCCCAGCAGAACATTGCCCAGAGAATCACACTGCCTCCGCCAGATTGCCTTCTTCCCATAGTGCATCCTAGTGCCATCTCTTCTCCAGGTAAGAAATGCACATGCACCCAGCCATCCACATGATGTAAAAGAAAATGCGATTCAGCAGACCAGGCCACCTTCTCCCCTTGCACCAAGGCCCAGTTCTGATGCTCATGTGCCCATTGTCGGTGCTTTCCGTGGTAGACTAGGTTCACTCAGGGACTCTCAGGGAGTTTTTCCTTGCCACCGTTGCCTCTGCCTTGCTCATTAGGGATAAATTCATACATTTACAATTAATTTTGATTTAATTTAATTCAAATGTATTTATTTCTGTAAAGCTTTTTTTCGCGACAACGTCCATTGTTAAAAGCGAATAAAATAAAATTGAATTGAATAAACATCATGCTAAAACCAGTCTGTTGTATCTGCACTACTGGCTTCATGCTGTGTTTCCACCAAACAGAGCTAACAAAGAAGTTGAAACCTTTCATTCTCTCTCAGACACACTAAACTTACTGTTCTGTCATCTGTCCTTTTGTGTAATTCATACTTTGTTTGGACAACGTGTGTTTCGTCTACCAACTCAATTCCATTAAATTAACTTTTAACAATTCAATTTCAGTTCCTTTATATAGATTAATGGATGTCATCACAAAACAGCTTTCAAAAATTCTGTGTATAGACTTTGACTGTCCATCTCATTCGTGTTCATTAGACCTGTGACTGTATTTCACATGCACTTTCTCAATCACTGCTAATGACGTGTTAAATATCAGCCCAAATGCAGATCAAATCTAAGTGTTTCACTCTGTGTATTTTTATCATGTCCATCGGTGGTGCTGCTCTAAGTGCCATAAAAATACAAAATAATACATCAGAAGTCATTTGTTTACAGGATGTGATATAGATCTCAAAAATGAAATCTTATATTGATGTCTTTTTATCATTGAAATACACTGAAAAGCCTAATAGTACATTTAAACTTGCCTCTTCTGATTGTTGCTTTTCTTGCAGGCATGCAGTCACCAAAAAGTCATTGTCTACCCTTTCATGCATCCTCCCTTGACAGGATGGACATACATTATGTATGCTTTCTCTTGCATTTGTTAAAAATAGTCAATGTAATCCATGTTATTTAAATAACACAATTAAATAACTGATATAATGCATGCTATTTAAAAAACACATACAGAATTTTAGTTCACAACACATAGTACTGTCATCATAAATGCCAGTTGTTTACTGCTACTGCACGTGCACACACACACACACACACACACACACACACACACACACACACACACACACACACATGTTGCCACACCTACAGCAGATAAAAACCACATATTTCAAGAACTTTGCTATAGGCTTAACATGGACACAAATGTCACAGAATGCATTGAGTAGCAACTAATGATACATATCAACTAAATCCAGCACCTGAACACATCACACCTAACAGCTAATCACAAAATAAAACACAACTGGTTGCCGAAAATAGGCGATAAAATCAGATGTTTATACTGCTGTGTTTTAAAAGTGCTTTTGATATTTCAGTAAACCAATGAGAAATCAGTTTCCTACAGGTGACAACAATAGCCATCTAATAATATTGTACCAGATTTACGTTAGATTAATGTTGTTTTAAGTTTGTTAAATTAGCTGGACATGCTATCAAAATGTACTATAAAGCTAGGACTGAAGATAAGCAGTAATTTTACAGGTAATATTATTAATATAAACCTGTTATTACAATTACAGCCGGTGATACTGTCAGAGCCACTGTTATAGACATTAATCAACACTTTCTGACCAATCAGATTAGAGCATTTAGCAGTGTTGTGGTATAGACCCTATCTCCTTCTTCCTCTTTCTGTTTTCTCCTCACACTTCTACAGGTTTTCACTTGCCGATACAACGTCCTGTTGGACTAAATATCCTATTCCACTGAGAGTTTCCAGGGTACTGGAGTTCTGCGCAAAGCTGTGAGTTATTTCATTACACATTTTTTAATTAATAAATATTTGTATGCAGTTTATAAAATCCTGGTTAGTTATTTTCTGAAATACGTCGCAAACAGTAATGAGGGAAAAAAATGAAAATGTAAAATTTGATTTGTCCACAAACCACATTGTTAATTAGCATTATAAAGATTTTCCAATTTTCTGATCCAACAAAGCTAAAGTTTTAATTTTAAGGTTTTTTTGTATAAAATGTGGACATAACATAGAGTAATGCAGCTGTAAGAAACTTCTTAAGTTTCTTTATATATATTTCTTATATATATATCTTTATATATATTTCTATAGAATTTATTAGTGTTTTTTTTTTGTGTGACTGCCCTTTAGTTTGTGTTCAGTTTCCTTTGAGTCATTGGTGGTTTTGGTGAGTACTGTAGCTGAAATGCTTTACTTGCAAAATGTAAGGGAAAAATTAATTCACAAGTTTTCTTGATCAAGCTT
Source organism: Pangasius macronema (assembly GCA_037577455.1). Lineage (NCBI taxonomy): Eukaryota > Metazoa > Chordata > Actinopteri > Siluriformes > Pangasiidae > Pangasius > Pangasius macronema. Next base: position 5,856,999 of record CM074972.1, read on the forward strand.
TTTCATAACAGCTGTGAAGAAATCTCAAATTAATAAAAGAGACATTCCATTCTGCCTACACCTGTGATACGTTATACTTCATATATTATTATATATTATTAAAAGGTATGTGGTGAGTGTTAATAAATTCTAGTATAAACTCTCAGGCACTCAGTCAATTACACTATAGATTACAGGCAATGGGAATACATATATGATTATAAAACAAATGTACCATATTTTAATACAGCACATCTTACGAAGCTGAAGACAGAGCAAGCCATGTCCTTTCACCACTGCTTCAGGTCTGACTTTCTGGTCTGGGTCTATGCAGACACCAAAATCATTCGCCTGTCCATCTTCCTCATCACTGGTGTGTGTGTGGGTTTTCCAGCTCTGCTTTGGGCTTTCAGTGTTCTGTACCGTCATCGTAAGAGTGGAGGTCGAATCTCAGCATTTGCCATATCCCTCCTCCTCCTCAGTGACCTGCTGGAGCTGCTTCTGAATTCAGTAATTTTGGCATACCTGATCAAAGAACACTCTGCACCTTGTATATTTTTTAGACTTTTGTATGGAGCCAGGCTCTGTGGGCATCATTTTCACCAGCTGCTGGTGGGAGAGAGCATTCTTACTCAAAAATATTCCTCACTTGCTGTTATTTTCTCCCCAACCTGCTCTAGTATCCTCTCCGTCTTTGTGTGGATGTTAGCAATATCGTGTCAGTTCATCCCAAATGACCTTATTTATCATCTAAATATGTGTTTATGTGTGTTACCTGTAATTCTGTGTGCAATCACATATTTAGTGACTTGCAAAGCCTATTCTGACACCAACAAGACCACAGACAGAAAACCAGGCATGTTAGTGATAAGTGTTGCCTTGTTTACACTAATCATTTTACATGTGCCATATTTATTGACTTTTTTTATTGACTTTCCTTTAATATTGGACTATCTAGCGAGCATGAGGTTGATTTCAGAGCCGCTCCTGTGTGTTCTCATCTGCAGGGAGAATCGTATGGTTGAAACAGCACACACACAAACAGATCACACACAATAAATTAGAAGATTTGTTTAGCTAGCTATTTTTGCAGCATGTGTGATTATTTTACTTTGTTGTTATTTGCATATAGGTTTATATATGTGTCATTGTCAAGTCTTCTTTGTGACAAGGCTGTCCTCCATCTTATGTTTCCAGGTGTTATTTCCTTGACAGTATATTTTGGTTCCTTGTTACTTCTATTAATTGTGTTTATAGTGAATTGATGTCTGTCCTCCTGTTCATTGAGCTGTAGACCTTTGTTATATTCTGGCTCATTGTGATTTTTATTTTTTTTTTTACTACATATTGACTAACTGTATTATCCAAAATATATAACTTTATTGCCATTAAAATGAAATCTTTTTAATATAGTTCTATATTTTTTTCTCACTGTTCAGGCAATAGATTATAAATAACAATATTAAAATACATAACCTTTAGCCATTAGAAATGAACTGTTACTTTTTAAGGGCTTCTAGTTTGTTGGGTCCTCAATAAACTATTGTTTTACCCAAAGCAATATGGAATATGTATTCTGCCATTTAGCTGCCTGTCATGTATTATCACAATAAACCTTAAAACCTGTGTGTTATTCTCAGTGCCAGCTGGTTGTGGTTGTGGTATTAGATGGGAGGCTTAAAATGAATATGTATCATCTACAATGAAACTATGATCTCACACACACACACACACACACACACACACACACACACACACACACACACACACACACACACACACACACACAGCCAAAGGCAGATGGGGAGCTGAAATCATGATTTCTATATTTAAATTCTTTTTTTAAAGTGTTTAAAGTCTATAATGCCCTTCTTGGTACATGCTGTGTTTAATCTTAATGCCAAAAATGTTCATCAGAAACACTATAGCCCTTCTGATGTTGACTTAGCCACATTTGCATTGGTTCACTAAGACATGGACCTCAATACATAATGAGGTAAAGAATGATTCTATTGCTGTTCTATTTCATGTTTATATGTATATGACCTGCCCATGTTTCAGTCCTCCAGAAAAATGACACAAAGCGATGGGAGTTGAAAAATTGCTGTTTTTGCAACTTCAATATTTGTGTACATATATCAATATGATGTGAGCCAAATATGGTGAAGAATGGACAAAATTTGTAGGAATAGTAGCAAAAATGGCACTTAGATGTAAGCCTTTTGGCATGTTATTGTAACTTTTGAACAGTAAGTGGTGCTGTCAGGAAATTTGTTGCATAGCCTCAGGATATGGTCCTGAACATGCGTACCAAGATTTGGGTCAGTGTACAATATCGTTGCTGAGATGCAGCTTCACTTCCTGTTTGGCAGCTTTGCCATCAGATTTGTTGACACATTACAGGCAAACCATTTGGAATATCAACAATTTTTTGATTTTCTCAAGATACTTCTCAAGTGTCATGATGATACGTTGATGCATTACAGGAGAATGGTTTTGAATATCAAAATTCCTTTGATAATGTTTGTTCAGACAGGTGTCAAGATGATGTGAGCCAAATTTGGTGAAGAAATTTGGAGGAGTAGCAAAAATGGCAGTTAGATATAAGCATTTTTAGCGTGTTATTGTAACTTTTGACCAGTAGGAAGCACTGTCACAAAATTTGTTGTATAGACTCAGGACATGGTCCTGAAGATGCCTACCTAGTCCTGTTTGGCATATTTGCTGTCAGATTTGTTGGCCCATTGCAGTCAAACCATTTGGAATTTAAAATAGGCTTCTTCAGAAGATGACATTTGCCAAAGATGACGTTTGCCACGTTTGGTGATGATTGGACATAATCTGTAGGAGAAGTAGTGAAAAAAATCCATTTAAATTTTGAACACTCGGTTCAAAAGTTAGAACTTGATGGTCGCACTAGAGCTTTGGAAGCACGGTTCTATGGGCTGCCATAGACACCCTAGCCAGAAGAAGAATAAGAAGAATAACAAGAAAAGGCAGAATAACAATAGCAATTCGGTACTTGGCCCCCTAATAGGAAAAAGTAGAATAACAATGGGCTGCCTACACACCTTCGGTGCTTGGCCCCCTAAATACAGAGATAGTGCACATCACATGTGTGCTGCTTCATTTTTTTTATTTTATTGGAGGGCAAACTTTTACACACACACACACACACACACACACACATACACACACACACGTCCTATGTGTGTGTCCCGGTAATGAATACCAAACATGCTAAACAGAAAAGTTTGCATCCCTTTCGTTCAAAACCAAAAACACAAAACGTACAGTTCTGTCATCTGTACTTACTGTATCATTGACAAGGTGTTGCTTAGTCTATCTATTTCTATTTTTTTCCAAATGAATGTTGAGGCTAGCCCTAACACTTAGGGCTTAGCCGTACTGGCACATTTAGACATCCCTGATTACTGCTTACAAAAGAAGTGGAATTGTAACAAAAACAGCTTTGCTCATTAAGTCTTGATATTCTTCCATATAGAAAGTAAGAGTTCAGAAAAGCAAAAGAACAAGATTAAGAGTATTATTTGTTCAAAATAGGAAAGAATATATATCAGAACAAACAAACAAACAAACAAACAAACAAACAAACAAACAAACAAAAAAACTTTCACAGGTCTATCATATGGTAGCTCAGGATTTATGGTTCTTTATTATTATTATTATTATTATTATTATTATTATTATTGTTATTATTATTATTAATAATAATAATAATAATAATAATAATAATAATAATAATAATAATAATAATAATAATAATTCAGTATTCAGTTCATTAAATACATCCGCTAATTAAAGTAAAATGTGAAATGTACAATATAAGATTAATTTTAAATGAACAAAAGATTTTACCTGAAGCTGGTTTGTCTGTGGCTAAAATTCTGCTAGTGATGTTAGACACACACATAGATCTCCCTTCTATATGCACATACACTTTGTTCAGGGAATTTTTGAAAATTATTAATAAAAGTGGGCCATTTAGCTTCCAAAGCTATGTCTTACACACATGCATTCATACACTGAGAAGGTGGAGCTTAAGAGCAAGTTTTACAACATTTTACATTTTTTGCAACATTTTACATAGTTACTTGACCAGGTAAACAAAAATGCAATCTTCTTCTTTTAATTAATTAGTATTAATTCAGTTATTAGTGAAAATGTTATTATTATTATAAAGCTATTTTAATGCATGTAAACAATAAAGTATATGAGGGAAGAAGATTTTAATGAAAAACATGAAAAATACAATATTCAGTCCAGTGTGTCCAAATGTTTGAATTACTGTCAAAAGAGTATTAAATGATTATGCATGTGATTAGGCAAGGGAAAAAAGAAAAGTATCTAGAATATGGAAATCTAGAAGCTGGAAGTTTCCCCACACACAAGGGTTTACAAGGTCATAAATAAATTAAAAAATCATATTTATATATATATATATATATATATATATATATATATATATATATATATATATATATATATATATA
>CM074972.1:5874314-5887400 GCA_037577455.1 Pangasius macronema
TTACACTTTTGCTTAACCCAAGAATGTAACCTTAAATAAAAATAAATACCAAACATGCAAAACAGAAAAGCTGTAGCTCCTTCTTTTAAACAAAAACAAAAACATAGCCACAAGTGGTGATCTTTGGGGTCCAAACAGTCTTCACAAATAGCGCTTTCACTGCTAGTTGTGTGAAATGACTGCTGAAAGCTGATTGGCTGAAGGTGGTCATGTCTTTGAACTAATTCAGTGATCATTTTTCAGTAATCCATATGATCAGTCATGAATTGTGGCTATTTGAGTAAACCAGATCCACCTGAAGCCTACCCCAGGGAACTCGGGGAACAAGGTGGGGGATAACCTGGATGGGGTGCCAACCCATTTCAGAGCACGATCATCCACACATTCACACACTACAGACAATTTGGAAATGCCAATCAGCCTCCAATGCATGTCTTTTTGCACTGGGGGAGGAAACAGGAGTACCCGGTGGAAACCCCTGAAGTATGGGGAGAACATGCAAACCACTAAACCACCATGCCCCCTGTAATTAGACATAAATATTGTAATATATTAGAGTACTTTGCAAAGTAGATTTCACATATTTTGCAAATACTCATTAATTTGAGTGGGCAGACGTAAATGCTCCAAAAGGCAATTTTGCATCACAGTAATGCTAGGTTTGATATGCTGTCACAGAAGACTGGCCATGAAGCACAAAGCACAACAAGACACAATGTGTGCACTTCTGTTTCTGCACAAAGTTAGCAAGTGGATTATAAATACTAAGAGGATTATGAGTAGATTACTGATGCTACAGACTCCATGTGTCTGCAAGGGTTTTATGTTTACTTCTTCATAGGTGTGGATGAGTGTGTGTGGTTCCCTGTGATGGACTAGTGTCCCAGCCAGGGTCTGTTCTGTTCTATTCTATTCTATTCTATTCTATTCTATTCTATTCTATTCTATTCGAATCAGAGAATCCAGTGCAGTCCTGACCAGCATAAAGCAATAAATCATTACCAAAGATGAATGATTAATTAAGTAAAATAAGAAATATGGATTGCAGAAATGATTAATGAATGTGTTTGAAAGATTTTACACGCAGGGTTTCAGTTTGTTCTGAGGGTTTTCTAGCATGTGATTTTGTTCCGTGTGGTAAAAGATCTTATATGTATCTTCTCACTTATCTGTTTTATCTTGTCTGTATGCATGTGAATTTGCTCAGTGTGGTAAACTTTCTGTATCTCTTCTTGTCTGCACACAAACCCACACACACACACACACACACACACACACACACACACACACACATATACACACACACACACATATACACACACACACACACACACACACACACACACACACACACACACACAAACATACACATATGCGCACACACACACTACTTTCTCTTTGCACACACTTTTTTCTGTAATGATCATGTGCTGTTTAGCTCTCAAGGCGATTTTCCAGGCAGTCTTGCCATACTGATATAAAAACTCATTTTATACACTGAGAAATTGGAGATCTGCTTTTGAGTTTTTTTTGTTGGATTGTTTGTGTATAACTGGTTACCAAACCAGGACAAACTGCACTATTTTTCAAAAGTTTGTGCATCTGTGTGTATTCAGGGGGCCCTCTACAAGAGAACGCTGTTTCCTGCAGCTAAAGTTCAGTATATTCTCCAGTATTATAGAGTGTATGACAATGATAGCAAAAAAACATCACTAAATGAACATGTTACTGAATGTACACATCATGCACATTAAGCATTATCTTTGTGCCTCTCAATTGAGCCCTCATTTGTATTGACACTGGATCAGATGAAGTCGGTACATTTTTAATGATTACCGGCTGCAATTAATAAGAAGACCTTGTACAACATGCTATTTTACAGCTCAAGAAAAGCTCACTAACTTTAAATATCAAGAGAAGCAATTTGATAAAATCATCTACAAATAAAAATATAATATATAAGGTAATATAATGAAATATTTAGAACGGAGTAAACACCAGGATTCCACAACATTTAGAAGGTCACAGAATCAGCTGATATCATCAGTCTATTTATTACTTTAACCAAGAGAGCAATAGGATTAACACAAGCAGATTTTTGTGTCAGTGGCTCCAGTTTACAAATGTAAAAAAAAATGTATAAATAATATTACATCATTATTCATTATTATAAGTTAAAAACAGTAATTAACACAGTGTGTTAGGATCATACATGTACAATACAATACAATTAATAAGAACAACCTAAAGGTAGAAGGCATATCTAAACTGCAAAATAGACTTCTTAATATTTATATTGTCATGTATAGGTTAATAAACCTGTAAGAAATTATCACAAGTAGAGATTTTTGGATATTTCTCAAAAAGATCATTTTAAAGTTTTAAAGAAAATCTATTAAATCCACCTAATATTAGTAATTAATTGCTTTATATATTTTCTACCATTTTCTTTTTTTTTTCTCTTTTCAGGGGAAACATGTTGAGAGTAAAGCACATTTCTGGTGTGAATCATCCGCAATAAGTGCACACCATGTGTGAAACCTGGCAACCCTGCTCACAGAACATAAAGAGCAAGTTGTGCTGTGTACGGAGCTGTAAATCCCTGCAGGGCTCTCCACAAACATAATCATTTCATTAATTTCTAAAAATATTGTAAAATTTGTATGTTCATTGGGCATATTTTTAATCATTCTTACATTATCATTGTCCACCATTATTAAAAGAAAATGTTCTCGGAACATCATACAGACGTTATAAAGAAATGCAGCTTGAAGGATCCCATTTGGACTCGCAGCTGCACTGTAACAGCTGGGGAGCCCCTTTACTCTCTGTTCTGATTACGTCCAGCTCCAATGGCTACAGTGGATACAAAACAGGAAATGAATCACTGTTATAACTCAGTGTTACAGGATGATTTATCATCAGGCTGTGACATAAAAGGGAAATGAGAACACAATTAAATGGACAGGATAAACAACCTAAACAAATAAAAGCGTGTCTCATCAGTCTGGGATATTTCACTAGTCAGCAGAGGTCACTCTCACCTGAGTATTAGGGGAGATTAGTATTAGGCCTACATTCATCTCTCCACCTGTCCTGAAGCTGCTGAGACTTGACTGCAGTAACAGTGAAGTACAGGTATCCATGACCTGTGGTTCCATCAGCTCTCAAACAGTTGAGAAGTGCTAACTTTGCAAAGTTAGACATAGGAGGTGCATATAATTATAACACATCACAGAGGGGATGAGTGACAGCCTCCATTACTACTTTCAGGCACTACAAATGCATGGCAGTGTTCCATGGTCTGATCAATGCCCCTTCCCTCATACAGGCCTTTCTCAATTTGTTAACCATTTCAGCATTGTATATGACTTTATGATCTTCTTATCCTCTGATCAAGAATATAAAAATCATGTATCAAAGTGGAAAAATGTGAATTCTTCCAGGCCTCAGTTAAGTACCTCAGTTATACCATAGACACTCAAACACACAAAGGTAGAAGCAGTAACTTCATGGCCACAACCTTAAAAAAATGATTTGGTTTTGATCCTCACTGATTATAGAAACCTTGAATGCATCAAATACGCAAAGAAAGAATCCATGAATCCTGAATCTGAACTTCTTCACAAACTCAGGCCGGGGTCCAAAAACACCAAAGCTGAAGCCTTGTTGAGACTCCGTGATGGCCCCGTTCACATGATATCAAGTATTAAAGATTAAGAGATTATAGAAACAATATGATTAAAGTAATTTAAAGCTGAGCTCCTTAAAGCTCACAGTGATAGTTATACATTTTTCAATCGCAGGAACCAGCATGGTAATTTCCTAACAAGATTCAGTAAGTCAATCAATAATATTTTTTCAGGTGGACTATTTTCTATTTAGAGTACTTCCACACCTACAATGCTTTAAAATGTTCAGTGCAGTCAGACAAGAGTAAAAGCTGCCAGCAACAAATTGTTCTGAGAGAGTAGAGAGTCTAGATTAAAAGGGTACTACACATTAAATGCACTAATCTATAGCACTATTTTACTACCAGCTTCTCAACTTAATCTTAACACTTACTTTGTAGTTACACTCATTAGCCACTTTACAGATATACACAGTGTGCTATGGTAGTGGAATTTTAGTGTGTGTGTGTGTGTGTGTGTGTGTGTGTGTGTGTGTGTGTGTGTGTGTGTGTGTGTGTGTGGGTGGCACCAGTACAAGTGAACCTAATATTTTTAAAACCTTGTGTTATGGCTCAGCTGAGAATCAGTCCACAAACAAAAATATTCAGGTAGCTTTACCTGGTAAAATGCCCAATGAATGTAGGTACAAGGTTGAGGTACCTAATAAGTTTAAATCAATTTGTTTGATAAGTGTATGGGAGCAAGATGATTAGGGACCCAAGGTTTACTCTGTATGACTGCAGAGTAAAAGGTGTGTGCATCTGGTAGGGAGGTGTTTGTGTGGTAGCATTTCAGCTGCCTACAAGCCACATGCACAAAATCTGCAAAACTACATGCACACAGACATCTATACCCCTCTCTGTATTACCTACAATCATTTTACTCATACTAAAGGGTCTAAGAGTGCATGTAGTCATTCTTTCACAAAGTTTACATTAATATTACACCTATTCAAAACTGATGATAGAAGTAGTGGTATTTATGTACTTATATTATTTATATACTGAAAGTCAGAAAAGAAAGAAATTGACCACCCAAGAAAGAAAGAAAAGAGAAGGAAAGAAAGACCACTGAATCACTTATTCAGGTAAGAAAAAACTTCAAACTATTGGTGTTTCTAAATAATTTGTTGCATATTTCTTTACCTAAATATTTACTTATAAATTAATTTTCAAATAATCATTTATTTTTTTTTATTTCTGGTACATAAAAACAATAAGAAAGAAAGAGAGCAATAAAAAAGAAAATAATAATAATAAATTCCATCTTCACTCAAATCTAATACTCTGATAACTAAATATTATGATTAATTGATTTATTATTATTTTTTGATATTATATAGAAAATCATGCTGATTGTGAGACAAAGAACATTAAATGTCACTGGTTAGTATGGACACAGTGTGACATTATTATTATTATTATTATTATTATTATTAAATTATAAATTTCATTAGCTGAACATTTCTTAAGTGTGTTTTGTCATCTATATCAAAATCCTATCATGTTTTTCATGTGTAGAAGCTTTAAATATTTCCTCTCACAGTTCATAACAGTTTTGTTAATAATCACCTGTGCATATGCCTAATATCCTCTTATTCATTATAGAACTCATTATTTAATAATGAATATTATAAATATAATATTCTCTCTATTATATATTATCTTATTCATTAGTCATTATAATTCATTATAAACCAAAAAAGAAAGTGGGAAAATGTTCTCAGATTCTCAAATTCTCAGATTGATGCTTTTGCCCATGTTATTTCTATTCAGGTTTTCTCACGGTTTGTTCTTCCAGTGGCTTTAGCAGACAAGGTCCTTTCTGAGGCTTCAGTAAGTGAATGTTATAAACTTGAAGAAACACTGCAGTTGACACATAAATATACACAATCTGTCTAATTTTTTGTTGTTGTTTTTCAAGGTTGCTCTGTTGGGATACCGCTTTAGACCGTGGAGTGACCATGTATTCCACATATCCTATAAAGCCATCTCCAATATTTTATAATAGTAGTCTTACCATTCATGGTTATTATAACTACCTGATGGTCATCATTCCCCTTGTTGCTGGTGTGTGTGTCAACCTGACAGCTCTGATTTGGACTTTTCATGTTTTTTACACAGTCCGCAAACATGGAGGCAGAATTTCAGCCTTCATCATCCTCCTCATCATTAATGACTTGGCTGAGCAGCTCCTGAGTGCAATTATAGCATCATATTTAATCCCTGAAATAGACAGCTTTATGAAGCCAAAGTATTTAAAAGATTTCATTGAGGTAAGAGATTTTTTAAGAGTTAAGAGAACATTTGACTGGTTTAATTACAGGGTTCTTATTTATTTATGGTTTGCATTTAGATATAGTGGTCTTTACTTCCACCTGCTGGTGGCACTGGAGAGCATGCTTTCTCTCAGAAACCAGCTTGGGTCTGCTCATGTTTTCTCTCCACTCTGTTCCATCATCTCCTACATCATTCTGTGGCTGCTTGCCTTTGGATGTCAGTTTTTAAGTATTTATTTGAATTTGTTTTTTAGCTTATTGCCTTGTTGCATTTTACCCATCATATGCATACTCGCTCGCAAAGCCTCTCCTGCACCTGACCACATCAAGCCCGGCTCAGCAGTGCTGATTATTTCCACACTCACACTTCTCACTTTCTGTGCACCAGCTGTCCTTGTGCTTGCCTTCAAAATTGCCAGTGGTGAATTTTACATTTATAAGCCAGTTTCAGCAATCTCATGCTTTTTGATAAGTTTGAGAGTGATCTCAGACCCCTTACTGTGTGTGCTGGCCTGTAAGGAGCAGCTCAGGGTTCACCAGCAGCGAACACACACAGAGATGAACACTGAGCAGAGATCAGTTTGAGCTGAAGCCCTGAGTGCTACTTATGGTTGTCATTGTCAGGAATTTGTGGATAAAATGGCAGTTTGTAAATGAAAACATATGCTAAAATCTACTGCATGTCAAGCAACAGCAACAATTTTTGTAATTGTAACTGTAATAGTCTATATATATATTATATCAGTTAGTTGCACCACTCAAGCCTAAGCTCTCTTATAGCCTAGTTTGAATGTAAATTCCCAGTATGTTTAAAAACTCCTGCAACAAATAGCATAATATCAAGATAGCCTTATGTTATAACTTAAAACGATACATGGCTTACTCACTAAAATACAGAAATGATCAGTGAACTATAAATCCTGTATCTTTTTAGCAGCCTCAAACTGAGATTGCTGGCTAGATCCCTCATAGATTACTTTTTCCTTTTTTTCCTTTTTTTTTTTTTTCCTTTATTTTACATTTACTTTTTTAACTTTACTAATAATGTATACCTTTATTGTATATATGTAAATATATATCTTTGTATATATATCTTTACCTTTTTCTGTCATTCAGTATATTCAGATGCAGATAATTACGTTTAATTTAAATTACCTTTGATTATTTACTATTGTTTGTTACTAAAATGCTGTTAAATTTGTTGCATAAAATTCCAGGAAAGATGGATGATTTGAGAAATTACTTTATTGTAAAGCACAATCCATGTGAAATGTACTCATTTATCTACAGTCAAAATGTGCCTCGATAGATAGACCCTGTTTGTAAATACTATGTTACACTGATAAAGACAGACACTGTATCACTGTTCAGATCTGATGTACTATTTCCTAATTTGTGGTAAAACCTAAACATCTCCATAAAGTTAGCACCCCATGAAATTAAATATTAGCACCCCAGAAAAATTAAAATTAAAGCACCAAAACTATGCCATTTGTTTGTGCTGATTTGTGCCATAGAAAGAAACATCATAACTTATTCCCATCCTTAGACATTACAAAATGTCTGGCAGAGCAGTGATGTCATGCAAGCCGCTCTCTATCCAAATACCTGTCTCGTTCGTCTGTGCGTTGCTGCTTTGTTACCATTGCTGTCATTGTTTTTTTTTTTTTGTTTGTTTGTTTTTTTTTAGATATGGAATTTTGTGTTTTAGATTTGTATCAGATATTTTCATATAATAATGTACTGTAACTACTCTAGCTGTACTAATACTGTAGTGGGACTGACACATGATTTTGTCCAATAAAAAAAACCCAAAAACAATATATTTGTATGGTGTCTTAAGTTCTCTGAATACTTTTAACAGCTAATAGATATTTAAAGTGTTTCTGCCGCCTTAAAAATGTTTATTTACCCCAAGCACTGCAAAGACAAAACAGGAAATAACATCTGGCTGTGGAAAAAGGTAGGCATGTGCTCTGAGATAAAATGCTTAAAAAAGTAGTAAAAGCATATGTGCAGGTCAAGACAATTTAGAGGATACTTAAAAAATACAAGAAATTGATAGACACATGTCAAAGAGGTGAAACTTTTTATTAATATTGGGCAATCATGTGCTATAGACAGTCGTGGCCTAATGGTCTGAGAGTCGGACCGAAGGTGAACCTGAAGGTCGTGGGTTCGAGTCTCAGGCCAGCAGGGATTGTAGGTGGGGGAGTGAATGACCAGCGCTCTCTTTCACCCTCAATACCATGACTGAGGTGAGACCCTTGAGCAAGGCACCGATCCCCCAACTGCTCCCCGCGCTACTTGGCTACATGTCACTTCACTGACTTAGACAGCAAGGTACAGTTCATAGCAATAAAAGCAGGAGGAACACCCCAAGGGCCAATACGACAAAAGCAATATAAAAGTACCATAAATGTGTTCCATTTAGTCTCCTAAAGTCATTTTATAGTTTTGAGCAACAGATTTAATTTTTAGTCTTTCATTTAAAAATAATAAAAAGTCATTGTTTTCTGTTAATCCTTTCCTTCCAATGATCAGGATCACCACATCAGTGAGTTCAGAAAAAAAATAGATCAGTCAGATTCATTAACTTATTAACAATCATTTTGTGAACTGAATCAACCAATTTGTTAAAAAGATCCAGCTCAAAAGAATGGATACCAAGATTTTCCGTGAATGACTTTCAGTCTGTTCATGACGAAAGCTAACTGAATGACACACACACACACACACACACACACACACACACACACACACACACACACACACGTTCTAGGTGTGTGATCTGATAATGGTCTACCAGGTTTGTGGCGTTTCCTCTGAATGCTAAACATGCTGAGCAGATTAGCTGTAAACCTTTCATTCAAATCCCAAACCATTAAACTTGAGGTTCTTTCATCTGTCCTTGTGTGTAATTTGTACTTCGTTGATTGGACAATGTGTGCTCAGTCTGTCTAATTTTAGTTTCTGTTCCAAATGAATGTTGCGGAGAAAAAGAATGATAAATAATCCACCTTGTTTGTGTTTATTCCCCATAACTGTATTTCACCATCTCAATCACCAATGAAGATGTGTTAAGGATTTCTCAGCAATATGGGTTGAAAGTTATCAGCCCGAATAAAGATCAAATATGGAAATGTACCACTCTGTGTAATCACCTGACATGACTGTCACCGACACCCTGCATTAATCTGCAGTCTAGAAATCAGCCCCAGGCTCATTTCTTGACTCAATTCTGTACGTTTTTCTTATGGTAATGGTGGTGCTGTTGCTCTTGATTCCACAAAAATCAAAATAATCCAATTGCAGACTTTTGTTAACAACAAATAATCTGATACAGACACCAAAAATGAAACCTTATATAGATATCTTTTTATCACTGTAAGATAGAAGGCTTAGCCCTGCTAAAACATTTACACCCGCCACCCTGATTATTGCTTACACCAAGGAGTAGAATTATAACAAAACAGATTTGCTCATTAAAGGGAAAATGTTAATATTTTTCAATGTCAACAGTAAAATCAGAAGAGGAATACAACAGGATAAATATATTCAGTGTCAGTGTGAAATACTGCTGTTATGAAGGACATACAATCGACTGCTGTGTAAAGCTGGTGTTAGTGTTTAAGTAGCTTTAAATTATTTTAATAGTGTTGTTCCAGACACAATATCAGAATACAGTCTCCTCTGAAAGTACTAGAAAGGCAAGGCTGAGCTCGTATGTTTTGAATAATGAGCAGATTCTTTCTTTCTCCACACTTTGGCCTTTATTTTGATGTTTTAGGGTTTAATGAGGGACCAATAAGCTTCAGATCTGCTGCAATAAAGTATATGAAGATGAAGGAAATAATAATAATAATAATAATAATAATAATAATAATAATAATAATAATACTTCCTACTGCATTAATATTTCATTTCCTGGGTGTTTTAAAATTCAATGGAAAAGCAGTCCTAAATCTTTTAACTAAATTATTTAACGATCAAGTAATAATTTAATTGAACTGATGCTAAGGGCAGATTAGTGAAGGTGTTTGTGCATCTGGAACACAAAGCTGCAGATGGGGCATCAAGCATTCAATTCAGTAAATATCCTAGATTAAATGAAGTAAAATATACAATATTACATGTATTTAAAATAAACTAGATGAAGTTGCAGAAATAAAAGTTAATGTATGCGTATGAAAGACTGTTTCAGGGGTTTCAGTTTGTACTGGGGTTTACATGCGTGTGAATTTGCTCAGTATGGTAAAAGATCTTATCTGTATCTTCTCTCTTAGCTGTCTTATCTTACCTGTGGTTAAAATGCTGACAGTGATGTGAAACACACACAGGCATTTCCCTCCCCTTCTAATTTAAGATTTCTTTTCATTAATAATAGTGTGTCATTTAGCTCTCAAGGCTATTTTTCAGGCAGTCTTGAAGTACTGATATAAAAGACATGCATAAATAATATTGTGTATATGTAAATAAATACACAAATAACTGCATGAGTAATAGAGTGAAAAAAAATCATCATCATCATCATCATCATCATCATAGTCATCATTTCCACCGTAAAATCTATATACAGCTACTTGGATTGGATTCTGATATACTGATACATCAGTGTAGATAAAAGCGTTCACTAAGTGTTCACTAATTCCAGTCCAGTAATGAGCAGTGCTCCAGGAGTGCTTATATTTAGTATATCACGTCGCTCTGATGTTTCAGTATTAGTATCAGTCTGCTTGTCTCTGTCTCCACATAAAACTCCAATTCTAGCAATAGTTCATTATGTTGAAACCACTACAGTAGAGTTAGTAACATCAGCAGTGGACATGGCACACAACACATTTTGCATGAATATATCTTTTGATGCAGGTTAATAAAGCAGTTTTTGGATATTTCTCTAAAAATCATTTGCTCTTTCTATAAAGCAGGTCTTTCCGATTGAAAGAAAGCTTGTGACATTCAGCTAAGATTTATAGCTATGTTGTTCCTGTATAGATATCTGTGGATTTGTCCAGATCTCAATCCGATTGAGATGCTGCGGCACGATCTTAAGAGAGCTGTTCTAGAGCCAAGAGTGGGCCATAATTTCTCCAAAACAATGTGAGATTGATTGCTTAAGATGGAGTTATTGTTGTTGAATGTGGTTCTACATATTACTGTTTTTTTTTTCCCACGTGGTTTCTGAACGTTGGTTTAGTTTTTGGGGAAAAAATGGCTACATAGCCAATGCAATTCATGTTATTTAAAGCAATTAAATAATTTAATTATTGTAATCTATATTATTTTTAAAAGAACTCATTCATACTCATATACAAACATAAAAAAATGACACACACAATATGATGAGGCATTTTTTGCCCGACCATCTGGAGGCTGGTCTAGAAGAGCTATTATCACTGACTGGCTGACTGAGTCTCATTGTTGAAACGTGCATGCAGGAGGAGTCAAGCTAGCTGATTTTCAATCTAGCTATCCTTAGCTAGCAAGCAGTGAGCACTACCAAGGGATAGTTTGGGATATTCATGCATCTGCTGAATGTGTTAGCAAAGTAGCCAGCCTCTGTATCATTTTGGGGTAGTTGCAGAGAGAGAGAGAGGTAGGTTAGCTAAAATTATGTCATTTCATGATGGTGTGTGTCTTTGATCCAGATATTCCATCCATCCATTTTTTGTACCGCTTATCCAACACAGGGTCCCAATCCCAGGGGACACCTGGAACAGGGCTCTTCTATGTGTACTGTATGTGCACGATGAGTAAACATTGATTCAGGGTTAAAACCTGGATTGAGTGAGAAAGTTGATAATCAGTGTCATGAAAACTATTAACCTTAATTAAGCTGTGTTGGATTTGTTTGGTTTTGTCAGCTCAAAGCTTACTCTGCAACTCTGAGTTTGTTCAACTCGCTTGGTTCAACAGTGCAACAGTAAGAGCCTGTTATTAGAATTATGACCAGCACTATTGTCAGAGCTGCTGTTATAGAAACTAATCAACATTTCTGTCCAATCATTAGAGAGTTAGAGAATTCAGCAGTATAAATGACACATAATACCCTCTTTCTCTCTCTCGCTTCCTCTTTCTGTTTCCTCCTCCCCCTTCTACACGTCACGCACAGATAAAAATGTAACTAAATGTTCCACTGAAAATGTATTCAAGTATAATCCAGGGTACCGGAGTTCTGCACAAAGCTGTGAGTTATTTCACATAAGAGCAGTTTTGAATGAATGAATATTTGTATACAGTTATTTGTATAAAATCCTGGTTAATTCTTTTCAGAAATATGTTGCAAACAGTAATGAGAAACATTTTGTTTTTTGTTGCTTCTTTTAATTCCAGCATATTTTTTAAAATGACAGTTAGGAAAAAAAAATATGTCAAATATAATGTCTTGGATTGGGTTTCAAATATTTAGATCAAACAAATTGTTGGCTCAAGTTTTATCTTTTTTATTTTATTTTTTTATATAAAATGTGAAGTGAGACAATAATTCAATAATGGTATACAATATTTTACTGTAACATAAATGTTTTGTTGGAAAAGTAATTTTTGGAAGTCCAAAATGTTTTTGTACTGACTCTATAACAAAATATGTGCATAGACAGATAGATAGATAGATAGATAGATAGATAGATAGATAGATAGATAGATATAGACATATAATAGGGTGCCTAAGACTTTTGCGCTACACTGTATACAATTCTGAATTCATCTTTTTTTTTTTTTTACTTTTTCTCTCATCAAATAGATATTGCATGTTCATACCTTTTTATTCACTCTTCATTTTCTCTGTATATAAATGATTATTCCTTTTTTATGCAGGTAACCATATTGTGTAACTACGACTTGGTTTGGATTCAATGATTTTATTCAGAGTCGTCAGAGGTTTCGGTAAGTTTTGTAGCTGAAATGCGTCACTTGCAAGATTTAAAGAAAAATTGAATTCCAGTCTTTCTTACTCAAACATTTTAAGCGTTGTTTGGCAGTGATTTGTTTTTATAAATGTATTATTTTTGCATCTTCTGTCTTATTATCTTCAAGGGAATGATTGTTTATAGCTTCTATCAAGTTATAACAGGGATTAATTCCCAAAATGTTTTATTTCTTACATATACCATACTTTTTTACAGCACATGTAAAGAA
>CM074972.1:5904933-5919168 GCA_037577455.1 Pangasius macronema
CTTCTCTCGCAGATGCTGTCTTATGGTTATTGGGCTGCAGTCAGCATCAGTAAGGGCCTTAATTTGGGTCAAGGATCGACCTGTGTCTTCACGGACAGCCCATCGGATCCTCTGGCTCAGTGCAGGTGAAACTTTTTTTGGGTCTACCACTTTTTTTTTTGTCCCATAACTCTCGGGATCTTTTAAGAAATTTAAAATGACTGTCTTACTGCGTCCAGCCTCGGCAGCAATGGCACGTTGCAAGATCCCTTGCTTGTGCAGATCAACAATCCTGCCACGTTCAAAAACAGAAAGCCTTTTTGCTTTTGCTATCAGGAGATCATGACAGTCTGACTGTCTGAAGGACAATGATATTAAAGCCATATTTTTGCCTAGATTTTAACTTTTAATGGCTATGGTCTTAAATTTTTGATCAGCTGACAACCAGTCTGTTTTTAACAGAAATTTGGATTAAACCAAATGAGTATGTAGCATTAAATGAAGTTAGTCCTCCTGTTTAGTTACATACATCAGCCCCATCTAACTGGCAGAAGAGGTGTCGCAGTTATTTATAATTATAATCTAGGCGTCACACAAAAATCTAGTCATAAATCCAACATATTTGAAGTTCTTTATACTAACATAACCTATGTAGCCACAAAAACTAAGTCTACCCAGTCGATTCTGCTAATTATTATTTACAGGCAATTATTATTTTCATCTCAATCCTGGCTGTTTCTTTAATTAAAGTATTAATTGGTGGAGACCATTTTAATGTTCATTTAGATAATCCAGAAGACCCTCTGAGAACAGCGGTTGTGTCCATTCTACATTCAGTTGGGGTTAATCAGAATGTAATAGGACCCACTTATAATGGTGTTCACACTCTTCATCTAACACTAAAATTCAGGTTAAATATAGAAAATATAGTCATTTCCACAGTCTGAAACTCTCAGATTACCTCATCTGGTTTAAAATGTGTGTTAGTCATAATATATGCACCTTACCATGCTACCGCGTTGAACATATATTCATGTCAGCTACTGCACAGAGTTTTATCAGTAATCTCCCAGAGTTATCAACTATGTTTGGATCACCGTCTGACCCCACAGAACTTGATCAGGCAAATGAATTCTTAGAGTCAACATTCTGCTATACACTAGATAATGTAGCTCCACTTAAAAAAAGTAATTAGAGAGAAAAACTAACACCCTGGAATAATGTTCACACACGCACCTTAAGATAGACCACTGGAAAATTAGAACGTAAATGGTGTCAAACTAAATTGGTTGTATGTCAAACAGCATGGAAGGAGAGCCTCCTGAGCTACAGAAAACTCTTAGTGTGAGAAGATAACAAAAATAATCCTAGATTCTTGTCTAATACTGTAGCAAAATTAACAAGAAATAAGACCACCACAGAAATATGCACACCATCAATATGTAGAAGCTTCATGACTTTTTTTAATTATAAAATTAAAAATATCAGGAAAATATTCAGACTCTAAATTTAAAACCAACTAACTAACTCTGTAGATAATAACCATAACAGATCAGCGATTAGAATGTTTTACTCCCCTTTGAGAGACTGAAATAATTTAACAAATTTCCTCATCTATATTCAACTTGTATACTAGATCCCTTACCCACATGTTTCTTCAAACAGATAATTCCAGAAATAATCAAAGCTCTTCTAAAAATAATCAATTCTTCCCTTAGCAGTGGATATGTACCTAAATCTTTTAAACTAGCAGTTATCAAACCCCTGATTAAAAAACCTGACCTCAACCCTGTCAGTTGTACAAATACAGGCCAATATCAAACTTTCCCTTTATCTCCAAGATTCTAAAAAAAAAGTTGTAGAACAGCAGCAATGCTCATATCTACATAGGAATAACATTCATGAAATGTATCAGTCAGGATTTAGTCATCATCATAGCACAGAGACAGCACTAGTTAAAGTGGTAAATGACCTAGTACTGGTCTCTGATCAGGGTTGTCCCCTTGCTTGTGTTGCTTGACCTTAGTGCAGCTTTTGATACCTTTGGTCGTACTATTCCCCTTGATAGACTACAGAATGTTTTTGGTGTTAAGGGAACAGCCCTCTCTTGGCTCAGGGCTTATTGACTGATCATTATAAGTTTGTAGATGTAAATGGTGACCTCTTTATGTATACTAAGGTAATGTTTGGTGTTCTGCAAGGTTCTGTTTTAGGCCCACTGTTTTTTCTTTATATTTCCTACCTCTGGGTAAAATTATTTGTAAACATAGACATGTAGATATAGATACCAACAGCAAGATCATGATTAGCTAAGGGCGAATTCGCAAAAGTTTAGACGTTGTAGCTAGCTAGTGCTTAGCATAGTTTCTGTACATACATCTAATTTGCTTATAAATACATATTTGGACACAAATTACAATGATAGCATGGAGTTAAGTGTTTACATTACAGTGTCTAATGGACTAAATAAGATTGTTATTGCTTTTAATGTCTGCAGTTTACACTAGGCATTTTCCACATTCACTCCAATAGCATTAGCATTGCTACAAACTTAGCATTTAAATGTCGAGTCCTTTTACCATATTTAAATAATATTTACTTGATAACCGTATCCAGTCACATATTTAGTAAAAATTATAACAATCACGTTATAATTCACTGTAGATTTCATGCTGGGCCTGCAGCTAATAGCGGCCATGTTTGTTGTTGGCATTTGCACTCCCATAGTGCCTTGCAAGGTAGATTTAGCATTTAGCTTGCAGTAAATCCCAGAAAGAGAACACTCGTTTGTCTTCTTTTTTTTTTCAAGTTCTTCTTCTTCTTCTTTCGGCTTTTCCCTTCAGGGGTCGCCACAGTGAATCATCACTCTCTACCTATCTCTATCTTCTGCATCAACACTTGCACCCACTAGCTTCATATCCTCATTTATTACCTCCATATACCTTCTCTTTGGCCTTCCTCTTCGCCTNCTCGTTCCTAATCCTGTCCAACCTTGTCACTCCCAAAGAGAACCTCAACATCTTCAGCTCTGCTACCTCTAGCTCTGGCTCCTGTCCTGACTTCTTGCTGATATTATTCTATCACACAGAATTCCCGACACCTTTCTCCACCCATTCCAACCTGCCTGCACTCGCTTCTTTACCTCCTCTTTTTTTGGATGCGTTTTTCAAGTTGACTTCTTTTTTTTTTTTTTTTTTTTTAAGGTGAGCTTTTTAATGATGACTTATTTTTTTAGGTTCCTTGCCCTTCTGGACCATGGTAATAATTACTGATAAAACAAAGGACCTACAAAAGAAGGAGCAAGTATCCCTGGTTATCAGGTATTATTACAATGGGGTTATACATGAGCGCTTTCTTGACTTTAGAAGGGCTGATAGCTTAGATACTGCAGGCCTAACCAGCTTGATGATAAAGTGCCTTGAAAGAATATCGTACCATCATGGCTATGGTGCTGCTGTTATGAGTGGCAAGCACTCAGGCATGTGGACAAGGATTCAAGCTGTAGCAAAGTACTCATTTTATTTGCTTTGTGGATAGTGTCAAGTCAGTGTCTGAGGTAGACTGCTTTTTTCTCTCCTACAAAACCTTCACTCATTCATGTCTGGATCGTAAATACACACCAAATGGCTTGAAGTTCAGAAAGAAATGCATGGTGGCCAGTCTTGTGAACTTTCAATACTAAGTGATACTAGATGGCTTGCCTTTGTCTGAATAGGAGGCTAAGCAGATACTTACTCACTACATCAACTGGTGACTGTAGAATAGACCATGATTATAGGAAAAGCTTTCAGAGACATGTGCTTTCAGAGAGAGAGGCACCTTAGAGGACTGTCCTGTCTCCGTTTTTGTTCACTGTGTACACCTCAGACTTTCAGTACAACTCTGAATCATAAGATAAGATAAACTTTATTGATCCCACAATGGGGAAATTCACTTATCACAGCAGCTCACAGACAGTTAAAGTGCAGGAAGGAAGAAAGAAAAGTTAAAACTATAACTATATATACATCTTAGGAATAATAAAAGAAATACAATTATGTAAAATTATAAAATATTGCACATCTGAACGTCACTGTAATGCGGTGTTGTAAACTCTGACAGCCACTGGTATGAATGACCTGCGGTAGCGCTCCTTCCTACACTGGGGGTGTAGCAGTCTGCTGCTGAAAGAGCTACACAAGGTCTCCACAGACCCATATAGGGGGTTGTCGGAACTCAGAATCCCCATCTGTGTGGACACATTTGCGGGTGAATCAACGTATTTTCCAATTACCTATATTTTCACTTTTCTTCAAACTTAATCAAATAAAATCAATGAAGAATCTTCAGACATTGGATGAGAAGAAGCAAACTTCTTTATTGCAGAAATTGCACCGATTCCAATGAGCTCAGGGAAGACTATGGTGACACAACAATCTCACGCAGGAGAGTTGAGTGCCCCGAGCATCCCAAAAATCCCCTCTATATATACCCAGGCGTCTGCCAACACCTCTTTCTTTAGTTTGCCTATGTCAGCAATTTTCCATTATTTTCAGTCTAAAACCTCATATCCTCCTATCCTTATTTGCTTACTGTTTTCCCCTTATTTTCCCACTGCTCAGCTACTCCTTGAGATTCCCTTGCTGACCTCTCTGTCTCTTCTTCCCAGTTTATTATCCCTCATTCACCTTAGTTTTAAGTTCTTTTTAAAACTAAAATGCGCCTACATAAAAGCACTTACTTCCGTGTTTCTCCCCACTTCACTTCTGGTGCTCACTTCATTTCGTTAATGTCCAGATCATTTTGTGGGTTTATTCACCGCATCACTCATGTGTAAGTTTCCTGCTTTTTATTTTTTTTTACTAAGGTTAAAATGTAACAAAAGCAAAATAAAAATTACTCTACATTTAAGCGATCTCTATCCTATATTACTTGTTCATATACTCTCTTTTTTAAACTGTGTGCGCTTGTATACTTTAAAGTCACAGATAATTTTAAGCCTGTGCATCTCTGAAACCACTATGTACTCTAAAGCTGTTACTTTCGTTTTACATGTTGAGCTCTGAGTTAAGTGGGCCCTGACTTTTCTCTTTCTGTTTTTTTTTTACTTCAGCTCGCCGACCCTGCAGAGACACTGAAAGGGAACTTAAGAGCACTTTACTCCAGCGCCGTTACTTTCAACTCTTGGTTCTCGAATTTACCCGTTTTCTCAAGCACCTCTTGATGTCTAATACTCATATCGTGCTTCCTATGGCTTCTCGCAGCACAGCTGCTCACACTGCCGCTCAACAGTTATTTCATGATGACAGCATATCTGGAAGCTCTAAGCTTCCTGAGTCCACTCTGGTTCCCTCTATTTCTCCTAATCAACACTCTCCTACTGGTTATTCTCCTACTTCACCCATTCCACCTTCCCAGCTTAATCTTTCTCCCTTCACATCTGATCCTATCATTCTTGACTGAAGCATGATGTTGTTATAATGAACCCTGTATTCTCATAATTTTCCAATAAACCATCCTGCCCCTAGCCCAATTGCCCAAGCGTGGTTACTGCGTGCTATTTTGCGCTTCACTATAGCTAACTTTAATAGGCAGTTAATAGGCAGTTAATACTTTGATTATTGCAGAGGTCTTCTAAAGCCTACCTGAGTGTAAGATAGTTCTATATGGCACTTCTAAGTTTTATAACTTTTATAATGTTAAGAAAATAGCACCTTTGATACTTCTATGTATTTTATATAATTTATATAATTTCTTAATCAGCTTATGGGCAACTTTGACCACATTAGCAGACATAAAAAGTTTATGGTTTGCGTGCTATTATCAGAGGTGAAGTCTGGTGCACAACATGCAGGAAGTGGACGAGACCAGCTGCATGAGCAAGCCAGTGTTGCATGAGGCACGCTAAAGCTAAAGTGGAGTTATAATCCATAAACATCTTTGAGACATTTCAAAACAAAGTGAGACGTCTAGATGTGGTTTAGGACCCTATTTTTCAGACAAAAAAAACAGGATGTGGGGTCTTCAGAAGACAGAGGTGTCTGAATAATGAGTCAACAAGTCAGGTTGTCTGAATAACAAGTCAACAAGTCTGGTTACTATTTTCTTGTACTATTTTCTTAACATTATTATTTCATGTACTTATTATTTTTTGACAGGGTGAGAGGTGTTGTTCATAATAGATGTCAGCTTGGCTAACATCCTCCTCTCACAGAGTCCAGTTGGCAGCCCAGGACAGAGCTGGCTCTCCTAACCAGCTTGTTCAGTCTCTTCCTGTCCCACTCTGTACTGCCTCCCACCCAGCAGACTACACCGTAGAGAATTGCGGAGGCCACCACAGTAAAATGTCCTTAATAATGTCCTGCACACTCCAAAGGACCCTAGTCTCCTCAGCAGGTGGAGGCGACTCTGGCCCTTCTTGTAAAAAGCATCAGTGTTATCCAGCCAGTCCAGTCTATTGTGTAGGTGGACACCTAGGTACTTGAACCTATCCAGCAACTCAATGTCCAAGCCCTGGATGGTCACTGGTATGTGGTGTAGTGTTCTCCTTCTCCGGAAGTCAATCACCATCTCCTTCGTCTTACTGGTGTTTGAGTGCAAATGGTTTCACTCACACCAGTCAACAAAGTCCTTAATGACCTCCCTGTATTCCTGTTCATTCCCATCAGATACACATCCAACAATGGCTGCATCATCTGAGAACTTTTGGAGGTGACAGGTGTTGGTGTTATAACTGAAGTCCGAGGTGTACAGTGTGAAAAGGAAAGGGGAGAAAACCGTGCCCTTGGGGGGCCCCAGTGTTGCAGACTACCACTTCAGACACACCACATACTGTGGTCTGTTGGTGAGGTAGTCGATTGTCCATGCAGCCAGGTGATCATCCACCCCCGACCGCTCCAGCTTCCCATGCAGCAGTGCTGACTGTATCATGTTGAAAGCACCGGAGAAGTCAAAGAATATGACTCTCACAGTGCTCCTGGTGGTCTCCAGGTAGGTCAGTGCCCGGTGCAGCAGATAGATCACTGCGTCATCCACACAGATGACAGGCCGATATGCAAATTGCAGTGGGTTGAGCACTGTGCTCACTAAGGAACAGAGATGGTAGAGGATGATCCTCTCCATGGTCTTTATCAGGTGGGAGGTTAGGGCAACAGGTCTGAAGTGGTTCAGCTCCCTAGTTTATGCAGTCTTTGGTACTGGAACCACACAGGAAGTTTTCCACAGGATTGGGACCTTCGCCAGGCTGAGGCTCAGATTAACCATATACCTGACCACCCCACATAGCTGGTCCGCACAGTCCCTGAGCAGTCTGGGGCTGATTCCATCCAGCCCTGCAGCCTTCCTTGGACATTTGCATACATGGACATTGTTTTGCATTAACCGCTCCTCCTGGTAGCTGTCCTTCCACCATCGCCATTTTTTCATCCACGTATATGAGTTACTTCTGAACTATCTTAAGCTTCTCTTTGTCCCCTGAAGTAAAAGCCTTTTTCTTCTCATTTAGCAGGTTTTTGAGCTCAGGGGTCACCCAGGGTTTGTTATTGGAGAAACACCATACCTTCCTGGATGGTACAGTATTCTCCACACAGAAATTTATGTAATCTGTAATGCAGTGGGTGAGACCATCAGTGTCCTCGCCATGAGAGCTGCAGAGTGTCTCTCACTGGCCTCTTCGGACCAGATCTGCAGAGACTTTTTCTGTGGTGGTTCTCTCCTCACCCTGGGTGTGTATTCAGGAAGCAGACGGACAAGGTTGTGATCCGAACAGCCCAGCGGGGGTAGGGGGAAGGAGCTGTATGCATCCTTTACATTTGCATACAGCAGGTCTAGTGTTTTATTGTCTCTGGTGTGGCATTTAACGTAGTGTGTGAATGTGGGAAGCATTGAAGATAGACAGGCATGGTTGAAGTCACCAGAAATGAGAAGGAGAGACTGCGGGTGCCAGGTCTGTAACTGAGTTACAACACTGTGTAATAGCTCGCACGCAGCGGTGGCATTGGCTGAAGGAGGTACGTACACATTTATTGCGATGATGTGCAAAAACGCCCTTGGAAGGTAATATGGCCGAATGCTGACAGCGAGCAACTCAATGTCCTTGGTGCAGAGTACCTTAGCACTGATGTGCGCTGGGTTGCACCACTTCTCATTTAAAAACACCGCCAGGCCCCCTCCTTTCTTCTTACAGCTCTCCGCAATGTTCCTGTCCGCCCGTACAATTTTGAAACCATCCAGAGTTACCAGTGAGTCCGATGTAAGATCATTCAGTCACATCTCAGTAAAAAACATAAGGCTGCACTCCAGGTATTCTCTCTGCAGCTGTTAGCTCATCCATCTTATTGGAGAGGGAGCAGATGTTTCCCATGATAATAGATGGTAAACATAGTTTATACCTCCATTACCTCTCCTTGCATCTCAGTTCTGCTCTGTAGCCTCTTCTCCTTCTCCGTATCTCTGAAGGAATCTCCGGTTTCTGCCCATAGAGAAGTCCGGCGCGACTTAGAGCTAACAGCTGATCCCGGGTATAAACAATGGAGCCGTGACTGAAGGGTTCTCCCAAGGCAATTCCAAATAGTCCAAAAAAGAGTACAAGGCATACTGCAAAAGTAGCTAGCTTGGACCCCTTAGTTGTGTAGTTGCATAGGGGTTTGATAAAGTGCATAAGAATACCAAAAAAAAAACACACCAAGAAACATTATAAGAAAACAAAAATAGCAGAAAGGAAAGCAGAGCTACTGTGACTGGCTGCTACACGTGTGGCATCATCTTGGATGCCACCTGCAGAGATTTTCTGATGACTATGCAGTGGTGGGGTGTATTAGGGATGGACAGGAATTGGAATACAGGGGACTACTGGATAACTCTGTGGACTGGTGCACTAAGAATGACCTACTCCTAAATGTGACAAAGACCAAGGAGATGGTGGTGGACTTTAGGAGAACTAAAACTTTGATTAAGCCCATAACCACCATGGGTGAGGAAGTTGGAATTTTTCATAACTACAAGTATTTGGGTGTACACTTAAATGACAGACTGGACTGGAGGACCAACACTGATGCTGTATACAAAAGAGAATGAGCAGTCTCTACTTTCTGAGGAAGCTCAGATCTTTCAATGTATGCAACAAGATGCTGGAGATCTTCTACCAGTCTGTGTTGGTGAGTGGCATTTACTGTGCTGTGGTGGGAGGGGAAGCATCAGTGCCAGGGATACCAGTGTAACATGTGGAGTTGTGACAACGGAGTTGGGGATCCAAACGCAAGGCTTTATTTACAATCAGGGTCAAAAACAGGCTGGGTTGAGCATCAGCAAACAGTATAATCTGAGGCAGTGGCAAAAGAGTAATCCAGAAACACAGGCAAAGGTCAGGGCAGGCAGCAAACAATCAGAAACAGGGAAAACAGCCCAAGGGTCAAAACACAGGTAAACTAGGCAACACAGAAACTAGGAAACTTGGAAACTTGGAAAACACGAACAAGAAATCAAACAATAATCAGCAAACTAGGAGCAGCTGTGGGCAACTTTTAAACAGGGCAAGGAGAACGCATGAGCAAACCAACCAATGGGAATAAGACACATGTAAGCAAGGAACCAATTAGAGCAGAACACACAAAGAGGGGTAGCACATGAGGGACAAGGAACACATGGGAAATAGAGTCCAGTGAACAATAGCCAGAGTCCAGGGTAGAGTGCCCTCTAGTGGAGTTTGTGGGCACTTCAGCTGGTGATCGTAACAACCAGCAGGATTAACAAGCTTATTTGCAAGGCTGGATCTATCATTGGACACAAACCAGAGACATTTGAGTTAGTGAGAAACAGTAGGTCACTGAACAAACTGCTCTCCATCATGGACAATCTGTCTCACCCAATCTACAACACACTACAGAGTCAGCGGAGCTCATTCTCCAAAAGACTCATTCAAATTCGTTGTCACAGAGAATGTTACAGGAGTCCATTCTTACCATTTGCAATAACATTGCACAACAGCTCACCTGTGTGTGACAGATGATAACACTTTCACATTACACTACTACAAGAAAGCTATCATTTAGAAAGCTGTCAGTATATTCTACATTCTCAAGGTTCTTCATATTCATTATTCATTATCTGTGTTCTATACAATACTTCAAATCAATTCAATTCAGTTTTATTTGTATAGCCCTTTTAACAATGGACATTGTCACAAAGAAGCTTTACAGAAATAAATGGATTCAAAAGAATATATATTGTAAATATGTGAAGTTATCCCTGAGCAAGCAGAGGAAGGAAAAACTCCCTGAGACAGTATGAGGAAGAAACCTTGAGAGGAACCAGGCTCAAAAGGTAACCCATCCTCATATGGCTGCAATGGATAGTGCAATTATAAATAAAACCCTTCTATTATTGTGTACTATATGGACAAATAGTGCAATTGTGCAACCAGAAAATTCATCATAGTTTTCGCAAGAAGTCCGGTTGGTTAAAATCTATCCACTGTCCACTGATGGAGTCCTGCGTACAAAGGTGCTCATGGCAACTGCAGCCCCAAAGCCACTACAGCAGTTGCAGCCCCAAGCCATCACAGTACAGCTCCCCATATGTGGTCCCCAAGCCATCTCCACAGCCCCCAGGTGGTACCATCCCCAGCAATCCAAACGGCTCTTCAGGCCATCCATATGAGGCCACCCCCAGCAACAGCACGCAAACTCTACCAATGAGAACTCCAACCAGAAGTAGGGCATCAGGATGGGTCAGCGCTCTCTTCCACCCTCAATACCACGACTGAGGTGAGACCCTTGAGCAAGGCACTGAACCCCCAACTGCTCCCCNACTACTGTGTGTGTGCACTTGGATGGGTTAAATGCAGAGCACAAATTCCGAGTATGGGTCACCATACTTGGCCACATATCACTTCACTTCACTTCATCTCAGAAGTAGCATGTGTAGCTTGACAGAGAGTGAGGAAGAGAGAGTGAGAGATTGTTAGGTAAGCTTTTGGACAATGGTTTAGGACAATGTACTTTGTGTGCAGAGTGCCAGCAGGGATTCCGGCAAGACTAGCTATGACAGCATAACTAAAAGGGAGAGGGCACAAGGGCACCCTTGAACATAAGGCAGCCAGCAACTCCACCATCGACAAACCTGAGTGAATGTGTGAGGGTTTTGGGGGGATGGGGGGGTTGGGGTGGTGACAGCATCCAGACATCAAAGTTCACCACAACACTCTATGCCTGTGAACCCTCCAGACCTGCCCCTGTACCTAAGAAAAAAAATATTCACAAACAGCTTGACTAAACAAATATGTTTTCAGCCTAGACTTAAACACTGAGACTGTGTCTGAGCCCCAAACACTAAGGTGAAGGCTGTTCCATAACTGTGGGGCTTTGTAAAAGAAAGCTCAACCACCAGCTGTAGCCGCACTATTCGAGGTACCAACAAATAGCCTGCACCTTTTGATCTAAGTAGGCGTGGCGGATCATAAAAGACCAAAAGTTCGCTCAGGTACTGTGGCGTGAGAACATTTAGTGCTTTGTAGGTCAATAGTAATATTTTATAATCAATACGAAATTTGATTGGGAGTCAATGCAGTGTGGATAAGATAGGGGTGAAGTGGTCATATCTTCTGGTTCTAGTAACAACTCTCGCTGCTGCATTCTGGACTAACTGGAGTTTGTTAATGCATCTACTGGAACATCCAGACAGTAAGGCAATACAACACTTGACTCCATGATGGGTCAACTCCAAAAACTCTAAACCAAATTGTAAAATTATGAAAGAATCCAAGCACTTCATCTGCAAAGCAACAGCACATTGGATATTTTGCCCCTTTTTTTGCAGATGAGAAGATGGAGAATGTGGAATTTTTAGAATTTTTTTGGAATTTTATTATAACTATATTGTTACAATAATTATAATTCATCTATTGATGGCTTGTCTGTTTATTGAGGATTCCGCATGGTTGCAGAAAGGTTCTAGAAATTAGGAGGTTATGGGAAGGCTGAAGGAATGTTCGGGGAACCATCATGTACAACCTAAAACAAATGTAAAAAAAACTTTCCTGGAAAAACATACCTTCAAGCTCCGTTCAGAGAAAAACCAAAACCTAATGTTTGCAGAACATTCTGGGAAACAAAAAATTGGTAGTTGAGAATGCTTTATATTGGACACAGTACTTTTAAGCTGCTGGTACCAGCACGCTGTGTTTAAAACTTACACCAGTCCAAAACAAAGTCCAGAAGTCCAAATTTCAGACATTCTTGCCCCATTTCTTTTGAATGTATTTATGGAGAGTATCAAAAATCATGAACTTCCTCCTAGCTTATTTCAAGGAATAATATTCCTCATTCTTCTAAGTCTATTAAATAATGATTATAAAATTTTGGCTGACATATTTTCCAAAAATATAAAAAAAGTCCTTCTATAATAGATGAGGCACACTCTGGATTTATCAATAATAGTCACAAATCGAATAATATATGCTTTGTTTTAGACTTCTTGGATTACTATAGCTTGATCAGCGATGATAGTTTTCTTCTCTTTTTGCATTTTTTATAAAGCATTCAATACTTTGGAACATAAATTCATTTTCAGTGTCTTGAAAAGTTTGGTTTTAGAGAATTCTTCTGTGGTGCCATAAAAACTTTATACATGCATGGTAGTGGTACAATTCAACATTTTGAAGTATAGAGGGGGTTAGACAGGGTTGCCCTATTTCTCCTTACCTTTTCCTTCTTGCAGTTCAGCTTCTCTGCGCGAACATAAAAGCCAGCAGCTTAAATGGAATAGTTATTGCTGAAGGAGAGGTGGTCATCAGTCAGCTTGCTTGCAGGGATGCTATGTAGATTCTAATGGCAATAAATATTATTGATTTGTTCTCCAAAGCCTCTGACCTGCACTTAAATATTCATAACTGTGCACAGCTTTTAGCCAATAAAGACTGCAGTGATTCTTTTGCTCATAATATCCATATGAAAGAAAAGATTGTTTATTTAGGTGTTTTTACAGTAAAGAACCAAAAGGAAACATGTACTCTTAATTTCCAACCCCTCATTGATAAACCCCGGAAGAGATTTAACCAGTGGCTACAAAGAGATCTCTCTGAGTGGTAGGGTACTGCTCACAAAGGCAGAAGGCCTATCAAGGCTCATTTAGGGATTTGCTGCTCAATCTTTCATCTTGACATAAAGTTAGGTAAAGCTATTGAACAGGTACTCTTTAGTTTTTTTTTTTGTTGTTTTTTTTTTATGGAAGCACTGGATTCATTATATGAGAAAATCTGTTATCATGAATACATGTGAAAAGGGTGGTCTCAATTTTTTTGAACTTTAGTACTTTAAATTATATGTTTAAGATTAAGTGGATGAAACAGTTTAGAAAGACCCCAATGTCTTTACAGAAGTTTATACCATGTTTTCTCAGTTTGGTGGCCTTGCTTTCCTCCTGATGCGTAATTTTAAAATGGGTAAATTAGCAGCAACATTGTCTGCTTTTCACAGGCAGTTTCTTCTGGCTCTGATATGCAAGCGCAATTTTTCACCTCACATGTATTTCATTTGGAATAATTATAATATTCTATATAAGAATAAATTAGTATTTTTTGGACTTGGTTTGATTAAAAAAAATCTGTTAGTCAGTCAGTTAATTGATTCTCATGGGATGTTGTTCTCATATAAGGAATTTCTAGATAATTTTCAGTCTCCCATTTCCCTAACAGAGTTTTCCATAGTCATTGGTTCTGTTCCTTCAGGTGTTGCTGCTTTATTGAGAAATGCTAATTTCTTTTTACCTGTATCACTTAATCTGGTTGACACTCCTGGTGGCAGACTGTGTTTTGCTTCACCCTGCAAAAGTAATAATAGATTAGTCCGCTCTTTATTCCAACAGGACATTGTTACTGTACCCTCTGTGTCTGCTTATTGGAATAATGTAGTAGGTAGCTTTTGCTGGAAGAATGTGCTTCCACATACTTTTTTTCTTAACAAACAAAGTAAAACAGATTTCTTTCAAAATCTTATTCTTTCGGCTTTTCCCTTCAGAGGTCGCCACAGCGAATCATCACTCTCCACCTATCCCTATCTTCTGCATCAACACTTGCACCCACTAGCTTCATATCCTCATTTATTACGTCCATATACCTCTTCTTTGGCCTTCCTCTTCGCCTCCTGCCTGGCAGCTCCATGTCTAACATTATCCTACCAATATACTCACTCTCCCTCCTCTGATCATGTCCAAATCATCTTAATCTGGCCTCCCTAACTTTGTCCCCCAAACGTCCAACATGAGCTGTCCCTCTGATGTACT
>CM074972.1:5935439-5952865 GCA_037577455.1 Pangasius macronema
TAGTGTAGTCATTGGCAATCTGGGGCTCTGTAATGACAAGGAAGTAACCTCACAATCCTTGTCTGTGTCTAAGGTGTTTTGCTCCTTGTAGTAGAATTGTGCAAATTGTGTGAAAATTTTTATTTTAGCGTGTAAACAATCCTAAAAAACTGTAATTCAGCTGGATTCACTGGAAACTGTGACAGAACAAAAAAAAAAAAAACACTTAAAAATCTATTAGATATGCTACAACAGTTTCTCTTCATGCCACTTTGGCTAAGCACAGAAACTATCTGATCAACCAAGTGACCCTGTGCTGCATTAAAGAACGCCCGTTCCTGTCATTACTACCCACACTTTATAATGAATTGATTTACTGTTGGGGTAGCAGCAACCTCTTCCAGTCTGAGTACTACTATTACACTTCGGAATAACTACCTTAATTTTTTCTGTAACTTGACGAAATTGAGAATCTGGTAGTGCGATGAGTAGCATTGACGCCTCACAGCTCCAGCATCCTGGGTTCGACCCTGGGTTCAAGGCTACTGTCTGTGTGGAGTTTCACAGCTCTCGCTGTGTCTGTGAGGGTTTCCTCCAGGTGCTCTAACTTCTTATGAACTTGCTCACTGCAGATGTGTGTGGCCAATGGTACATGGACTGGTCTCTCATCCACCATGCATTCCCGGTGTTCCTGGGATAGGCTCTGGATTCTTTGCAACCCATTGCATCCCTTACCAGGATGAAGCAGTTACAGAAGACGGAGTGAATGAATGAACAGAATAAATAGAATGCTAGACAAATTAAATATGTTCCATAATTTTTATTTGTTGGGGATGTTACAGTTAATGATTATCTGAATTCAGGTGCATAAATAAAAATCTGCCATCTTCTTCTTCTTCTTTCGGCTTTTCCCTTCAGGGGTCGCCACAGTGAATCATCACTCTCCACCTATCCTTATCTTCTGNTATACTCACTCTCCCTCCTCTGAACATGTCCAAACCATCTTAATCTGGCCTCCCTAACTTTGTCTCCCAAACGTCCAACATGAGCTGTCCCTCTGATATACTCGTTCCTAATCCTGTCCCACCTCATCACTCGTCAAATAAAAATCTGCCATAGCTAGGTTAATTGAACATTTTCCCCATTTAGATAAACTGTAATTGTGTTTTTGCCTACCTGCATACATATTTTGCCCACTTAAAGGTTATTGTATATCCATGTAGGCAAGGTTTTCTTTTTCTAAATGAAGCAGCAGCATTAGCCATGTAGCTATTGTGCTATACAGCCTGTAACAGTATCTCCGTCCTATAACACTGCTGGTCTTCTGGAATTGTTATAGTTGTCACATTTAATGGTTTCAGATCTTCAAACAAAATATAAGACAATTACAACTTGAGTAAACACAAAATTTTAATTGATCATTGAGGGAAAAAAGTTGTCCATCACCAAGTGGCCCTTTGTGAAAAAGTACTTGCCCCCTCAGTTACTCAATCAACCAGTTAACCAAATTAACTGGCAGGTAACGCGTGATGATTCTCAATGGTGTATGATCACTGCAAGTCTACTTATGTGGGTTTCTTTGTGCTTTCGGTGACTCCCATAACCTGAGAGAGGGAGAGTGGCATAGCTGGTAGAGGTTGATAGACACACGCGCGCACACACGCATACATTGGACTTGAATGATGATCCCTTTTTTGTTTGTGTCACCCTTTGTTGAGTTTTTGAAAGTGCACTAAAGTTGCCTTGAAAATAAATGTGATCCCAGAGCCTCCCAAGTCTTCCTCCTCACCTATGCACACTGGGTTCTACAGTTATATCTGGTGTAAAGCTAACACAATATTTCACAATAAGAACATCATATCAACAGCCAAACAGGGAATTGGTGGTGGTGATAGTACTGTAGTGTGATGGTGTGAGGATGCTTTGCTGCTTCAGGCTCTGGGTGACTTGCCATAAATGACAGAACGATGAATTTCTCTACCAGAAAATCTGTCTGGTCATCAGTCATTGTAATCTGAAGCTCAAAGGCAAAAATATATAAAGTCATGGGAAGGCAAATAATTTTCTTGGCACTGTACAGTCTCTGTAGTTTGGGTCCCTAGAGGACCAGTGGTTAGGCCACAGTGCTCTCACTGGTGCGGTCTGGGTTCAATTCCCAGCCAGGGAACCAACCCCAGCCACCGGGGTCGCATGCAACAGTGTGTTCTCAGTGCTGGTCCCAAGCCCGGATAAAATTTGGGAGGGTTGCGTCAGGCATAAAAACTGTGCCAAATCAAATATGCGGTCCAGTGATCCGATGTGGCGACCCCTAACGGGAGCAGCCGAAAGAGGAACAACAGTCTCTGTACTTTGCAATCCCATGGAATGAACGTCATTACAACAGCTATTACATCATCAACCTTTTTTGAATATATACTTGTTTAACCTTCAGAAACTTTGTTTACTACACTGAAGTACACTGCATTTTATTTCCTGGATTCTTCTTCAGAACTATATATACAGTATACTCCCTACTCCAGTAAAAACATATAATACTATGATAGTTACCATGTATATTAAAGATTAACAACCTAATTAGCTACTTTGGCTCAATTGTCTAATAACAGTGGAGAAAATCCAGCATTATATGGATGTTGTTTGTAAAAAAAGGTTAAAGTATTTCTTTTACCAAATGAAAAATGTATATTATGCTTATTTTCTTCTCCCTTGGTCAGTTTTTCTTGTTTTCATCCATCAACTGGCAATGATGCACAGAACATCCATTTCACTATCATGTCAAGTTAAACCAGTTTAATTGGTTCTCCCTGCTGCTGCAAGGTATCCTGTGCCAAAGTTATGCCCTGAAAGAATGACTTGTCCTCTTAAACATAAGTGAAATATGTAATGTATTTAGAGCTTTCTCACGCTTAGCATTTCTCAGTACACACAAAACTGTGGATGTATTCTTTTAATTCAAACTGAGCAAATAGACAATTTGAGCTGTTTAAACTTCAGGCTTCTTGCCGTAAAAATAGCCAGCGAGTTAATTTACAATGCTTTATTGCAGTGACATTACATAGACTTTGACAAGATTCTAACGTGTTTCAAAAGGGCATTTTATGGGGGAAGTTATGGAAGAGTTCAGCATATGAAAATACCATTATAGCCAAAGTTATTCTAATACTGTATACTATATTTGAGTGAACAGGAAAAGACCCAATCCTAATAAATGTCCTATTAAATTACAATGGCATTGTATTCTTTATTTAACCATTACTGTTTCACACTGTGCTGCTTTCTAGTCTTTGTTCTACTTACATCAGCAGTCTTCTGTTCGACAGTTGCTTGAAAATGTTAATGATTTCCTTATGATCATTTGGGATCTCCTTTTCAGTTGAGAGAAGTAGTAAGCTTACACCATACTGACATGAACAACTTTTTACTGTAGACGTGCTATACTGTGCAATGCTGTATATCAGAATTAAGCTGTGGGGGAAAAAATCACTGACACAACCTGTACTAAAGGTTTCTATGTGTAAAAACCTCCAAAAACTTTAAGGCTGATTTACTTACAGGCTCTATGTTTGCATCAAATTTGCTTTAATTAATATGCAATTTGTGGTGTTTCTTCCCAAAAGACCAATACCCCTGACTATCCAAAAAGAATTCATTTTGCACCTGCAGTGTGATTTACCACAGCCAGAAATTTAGTTTTGTAATAGAAATTAACATTATATGCGAATTAAAATGACAAAAAAAGACAGGTACTACATTTGTCTAAGCTTAACTCTGGCATTTGAAGGCAAACTAAAATCATTATTCTAGTTAGGTTTCTCAAAATGACTCATTAACGCAAAATAATTGAGTTTTTGAGGTAATATTTCCATTATAAACACAGGTTTTCAAAAACCTCAATGCCTTGCGTCAGAGATATACCATAATTAATATATTAATTATGCATCAATTTCACTTTACTCTTCCAGAACTATTGTCACCAGGACAATTAAACCCAATTAGCACCTATGAGAAAACTCATTTAAATATTGGTTCCCCTCATATAAACGAGTACGGATGTACAACTGTACAGTATAAATGAATGAAGACTTCAAGGTGACTGTGCAATGCGCATCTCTACAGTAGTCTTCAAGTTCATTTCAGAGTAAATGCAAGATACAGAAACAATGGGCATTATCTCTGTTAGTCTTTACTTCCATTTCTGAGTAAATGCAAGATACAGAAACAATGGGCATTATCTCTGTTAGTCTTTACTTCCATTTCTGAGTAAATGCAAGATACAGAAACAATGGGCATTGTCTCTGTTAGTCTTTACTTCCATTTCAGAGTAAATGCAAGATACAGAGACAATGGGCATTGTCTCTATTAGACTTCACTTTCGTTTCAGTGTAAATGGCAGTCACAATGGGTGGAGCTAAACAAACCTCATACAAATCACGGATGAAAAAGTGGGGCTGTATTCTGCTCTATCATTTAAATGACACCTGAGCACATTCAAACCACATTCAGAGGGCACACTCTAACTCCTAGCACACAGGTAAGAAGTCTGCACAGATCATTTATCGATGAATAAAATACGTGAGGGATAATCCACGGCTAGGTGTGCATTACACGATTTTAATGCAGGATGTGGAGGCAAAGATCCATCCGAAGTGAAGCGGAGCTGCCTCCGCGGAGTGCATTAGAGTTGTGTAATGCACACTTAGCCGTGGATTATCCTGCTTATACCGTGGCAGCTTGCCAGCATTGACAAGTTAAAGCTGTCATTGACTTTTGATTTGACTGAAAGAATAAATAATTTTTGTCATTTATTTTATAATTTTTCTTATTTAATTTATGTTATTTATTTTAATCTAATCTAATCTAATCTAATATACGGGTCATTATTCTGCCAGCTATAAATCATACACAGAGATAAAGTAGTGCGTTAAGATTACATTTATTTGAATGGATTGTAATAAATAGTTCTTAGAGAGAGAGAGAGAGAGAGAGGTGTCTGTGCTGCATCTCTGCTAATAACGAAGCTCTGAGTTTAACTACTGTACGCAACTGTATCTGTATGTTACTATGGTTACAGCTGCTCATAGGCAGCGCATTAATTTAGAACGGTGATTAAACCGGAACTACTTGTGCACTCGATGATTGATAAAATGATTTTAAAGTTCATAGAATTTCCAGGCTTTAACCAGACCTGTCATTCTGGCAAACCACAAGACAGTGTAACTTAATTCCCAGGCATTAACCTTTTCAACCCTTTGTGGCTTCTCAGTTGTGAAAGATGAGTGAAAGAAAGGTTGTCAGTAGTC
Organism: Pangasius macronema; assembly: GCA_037577455.1. Classification (NCBI taxonomy): domain Eukaryota; kingdom Metazoa; phylum Chordata; class Actinopteri; order Siluriformes; family Pangasiidae; genus Pangasius; species Pangasius macronema. The sequence goes on from CM074972.1 coordinate 5,940,719, forward strand.
GCTTTTCAGCCATAACTAGGGGTTTAAGTGCTATTCAGAGATTTTGGGATGGTGAGTGTTAGTGATTGGTGTGATAATTACAGTAGGACTATTCATGCAGTAGTATATTGGTAATATTCTAGACTCCTATTAGATGTTTATTTCAGTGTTTGCCACGTTCTCATTCATATGTCTCTTGTTACATTACTGTAATGTGTGGTAAGAGGCAAGATGCAAGAGCATGAAATCGGCATGCTGTTTATTACGAGCAATCCATAACTCATCATCAGAGTCTGTAGCAGAGGCAGAGAGAAGCAAACAGGCATAATCCCTCACACACAAGAACAAAAGCACAGGTCAAAACCATGAAGTCACACTAGAATCACTTGAAAAGGGAAACAGTGAAACAAGAAATGCATGATTGATGAGACAAAAAAAAATACAATAAACAAAGAAACAAAGAAATGCAAACATTGATGAGACAAAATAAAAACAACAGGGCTAAAATAGACAAAATAACTGACAGAATGGGGTCAACACCAATCAGAAGACATGGGCAGAGACAAGACACAAAGAAACACATGGGGGGGGGGGTGCTACGTGAAGGTGATGTGCATAATCTGACAAAGTCTAAATAAACAGAGATTCACCTGTGTAAACACTGACATAACTTTTGGTCTTAAGTCTGAACTCTGAATACATTCCACTGAGTTTCATTAGCTGAGGTAATGTTCAATCACTTGTCCTTACTGTCACAAATGTAAAACACAGGTATGCAAAAGCAGATGAGGTGATAGTTCTGAAATATATAAATGGGTATGATTTGGTATTAAAGTGTTGGTAATTTATTTATTGTAAAAAATTGGTAAGTACCATGTCTACCTGAACAAACTGACTGAAATTATTGACAGATTTTACTAATATACTGTTGTCCCAAAATGTATTTGGACACTTAAGCCACACTTACAAATGTATGAATTTCAATGCATTAGAAAACATCCTGTCACACCAAGTGGCATTATTTTTTCAAAGAAAGCACATTTTTTTAGCAAAACATAGATTATGTTTTAAAAAAATAAAAGTAATATATACTGTTCATAATTAGGACACTCAGCAGTGGATTCATTAAAGATTACAGTTACAATGTTTTAGTATTTAGTTTGCCTTCCTTTGTTCCCTTTGTTTCTTGACAATGTTTGATAAGATAAGATAAGATAAGATAAGATAAGATAAGATAAGATAAGATAAGATAAGATAAGATAAGATAAGATTTCTCCACACAAACACTTTACCCTCACATCTGTCCGAGTTAAATCTGGACACATCTGAAAATAAGACACTTCTCCAGAAGCTTCTGCATTTCTGTTCATGTTCTTTTGCAAATTTCACCCTTGCTTGCTTAATCTTGAGGCTGATGGATGGTTTCCCCCACATTATTCTCCCTCTGTACTACCGGTGATTGTTTTATCTCTACAAAGAAAGCCTGGCTTCCCCAAAAAGTTCATTAAAATGCTGCAGTGAAATGTTTACCAAAGGTAACGGCACCTTTGGTACAGTACTAACAGAGCTTCTTTTGAAAGCCCTGACAGAGAGCTAACAGACACTAAGTGAAGCCCATGTGTGTCTGACTGTTTATTAAAAATTCATATACATGGTGTTTCAATGGGACAAAAGATTAACACTCGGTGGACACCCCGCCCAAACGCACATGCTTCACTGGGGGTGAATGGAGTGTGTGTTTTGCACAGAAAAACATTTACTGAACAGTGCGCTCTTTGTTTGTCTCACCTCTGGATGCACCACCTCGCCATATGATGACTGGGAGACCTTTTAAAATGGTGGAACCTTGTAAATAACTGCCAATCAGTTAATTGATTGGAGCTGAAGTGGTGGTGTGATTTAGCAGCTAATCTGCTCTTTTGGCACAAAATGGCAGGAACTGCTAATGTTGACCAGATTTTAGAAAAGTCTTTTTGAAGCTCATACATATGGAGAGACTGAAAATTAAACAAAAAGTCAAACCAATGCCTAAGATTTTAATTCAAAAGTCAGGGAGCAAAAAAAGGATCATTTTAGCTGTCTTGGTGCAGTAAAATTGATTGTGTTTTTTATTTATTTATTTATTATTAGTCTTAGATTATATACAGTATCCGGCAAAAAATGTGTTCAAACTGGTGTTGAAAATTTTGTTCATGTTAAATGTGCATATATAACGTGTGAAAATATGGTCCATAACAGACATTTGTGCCTCCCGTATTTTAATAACCACCAGTTGCCAATGCTCTGTTCCCGTGCTTGTTGATCCTGCTTTGAATAGTTTGTGCGCTAGTTGTATCTGGTAATTCTTACTGATGTCTACTGCAATCCTTTCTGATGTTTCTCACCTTTTTTCCCCCCTTGATTTTATTCATAATTATCTTTACCCCGTCTGCTGGTGGTCTTCCTGGGGCTGCCTGTACATTGTCTGTTTTTTAGTCACAAGTCCTCCATCTTTGAACCTTTTTACAAGTTCTATAGATCTGGTGAATAGAGTGGCCTTCTTTGTGCAAACAGATTAACTCTTCTCAAAATTTATATCCCTCTTCTTAGACATTTTTGCAATTACTTTTTACCAGCTGGGCAAAATTATAGAGGATGTATGTAGTTAATTACCTTCAAATTCATACAGGTACCCCATCACATCAACTATGGATTAACTGTGATAACCAGAATAATCTTAAGTGTCCAAATACTTTATTTGTCTAATTAATACACATGCAGTCATTGGAAAAAGAAAGTATACCCTCCTTCAATTCTTTAACCTTTAGCAACAATAACCTGAAGTAAATGTTTTCTGTAGTTTAATCAGTCTCTCACACAGTTTTGGAGAAATTTTGGCCCATTCTTCTTTACAACATTGCTTCAAGACATTGATGTTTGTGGACATTCGTTTATGCACAGGTTTCTTATGATCCCACCACAGCATCTCAATGGAGTTGAGGTCTGGACTTTGACTTGGCCATTCCAACACCTACATTATCTTCTGCTTTAGCCATTCAGATGTAGATTTGCTGGCGTGCTTGAGATCATAGTCCTGTTGCACGAGTCAATTTTGGCCTTAAACTGCTGGACAGATGGATTCACATTCGTCTTCTTGTACATTTCATTAGTAACACCTGGCAGCTAATTAATCTCTTATTGATTATGAAAGCATGAAGAGTGTACTTGTTTATTTATAGAAGTTGGGGAGGACCACACATTTGTTATTTAGGCCTTGATAAATAAAAACATAGAATCGAAGGAGGGTGTACGTTCTTTTTCCCATGACTGTATATCAGACTACAGGCTTCAAGATCCTAGATGGTAATCAGCACATTTTCAGTGCTGCCCTGCTATGAATGATTAGCATGAATCTTCTAACATGACATTTTTATGTGATAAAGTCTTTCTAAACTGCAAGCGTATGTCAGGAATTAATAGCAGAGGCAAATGCAAGTGCAGATTTATATTTTAATAAAAACAAGAACGATAAAGAAAAAAGTGCCTTGTTGTGAGCCTGTCGTAGTGTGAATGAATAATTAACAATACACAAAATTAAAATTCCTTATAAATGTGATATGGTGCTTGTGGCTCAATGTGTTATATTCTTGAAAGAGCAAAAATATTAATTTCCTGAATTTATGCATTAGTTTCCATTTTAAATTGATTAAAACATTCAACATATAAATATACAATAATTGAAACTGAATAATGACAGTGTTTGTCTGCTCCATTTAGACTCCTAGCAGGACATAATCATACAAACACTGTGTTAGAATGTAGTATGTATAGCAAATTAAACGTGGCTAATTAAACAGTAATTAATTAAACCGTTACTGTTGTCGCTCATGGGCGTGTATCGTCCGTCCAGCATTTTTAGCTCAGATGACATTGTTTTAAAATGTACTTAAATTGAACTATAACAATTTAATAAAGTGAGAAATGTATGAAAAGTGGTTGTTTGATGTATGTTATGTGCCAAGCTTTGTATTGGCTTTGCTAGCAGTACAAGCTAACTGTACTAGCTAAGCAGTACATAGGAACTAATTGCAGATAATTCCTAAAGTTGTGAAAGCAGGGGTGAAAATATGTTGTACCAAATGCGCCATACAATTGGTGCAATGAAGTGTGTGCGTGTGTGTGTAACTAGCTAGCAACTTAGTGTGAGCTAGCCTTGTTTTTTACTCCATATACTAGCTAGCTAGCTACTTATCCACTAAACTTTTTCCATTTCAAACTGACTAAATCCAATATATTAGCATTAATTTCTTATCAGTATTATGGGGCCATTTCGTCTACGTTTTTCTTTTTGCGTTTTTCCACCCCAGGTATATGGGGCTTCATGATCACTGCTTCTTCATGATCTTCTGATGTCGCTTATGATAGTTACCTAATTTAGTTATTTAAATTTCAGTTTCTATTCTTTTCACACCACAAGGGGGCCTTCTTCGAGTGCACGATGCATAAAATCTTTCGATAAATGATAGTAAAGTGTGTTTTTTGCATATACATTTTAAAAATCATGTGGCTTACTGGTGGTTACTGCCATCCAACCATAGTGTTCCACAACCTCAATCATGTGTCCTAATACATTCTTACATGTGTTGCTCTTGAATAGTTACTAGTTTACTAAGGAACCATATTGTGAAGTGTTACCAAACTGTCAAACATTTATTTAAAAAAAATAAAATAAATCAATATTGCGTTTACAACAAACTGATGATTTCTTTTCAATTTTTTTCCAAAAGGCACTTTGGAAGACACAGAATCAAAATCAATCAAGGGTTAACCTGATCTGGCCTGATGGCAAATTATACTGCTCCTTCTCAACGTGGTGGGCAAATTCCACTAAACACTCAAGACAGAGACCAGCTGTCAGCCCTTGATGTTGTGTGGGCCAATAAATATGAGGGTGAAATGATCAATCTTTCAAATGCCATGCAGATGGAATTCGAGTTTTACAAAGGTGCCCCACCCCAATGGCTGAACTTCTACAGGGCTGAACAAGAGAACTCCCCCTTTGTCAAGCGGGATCTATATCACAAACTAAAAATAAAGATCAATGAAACTAAAACTAAAAGATTGAGCATTGCTCATGTTAACTTGTTCCATGAACCAGGTAGTGGAGGGTCCACCCTGGCCATGCAGGTACTGTGGGACCTGAGAAAACAGCTCAGGTGTGCCAAAGTAATAGATTCCACAACAGACACAAAGGCAATTGCACAGCAAGTGTTGCGGTTATTTAGAGCAGGTGGTTCAGAAAACCAAAACACTGTTCTCCTTCTTCTAGACAATAAGTACACAAGTGACGATCCTTCATTTCGAGAAAACCTTGAAGAAAACCTCTGTGATGAAATTAAGGTGAACAATATCACTACTACCATCCCTGTGGTCATCATTTTAAACTGTCTCCGCCAGACAGACTTGACAGACAGAACAGAAAACATGATACTGTCCTCAAGCCTTTCAGAGGAGGAGCAAGACAATTTTAAGATAAAACAGTCTGACATCATTCAAATACATGGAAACAGACATAGCCAACTTTATGCGTTTAACATTATGCTGAGAAATTACGATCCATTGTATGTTACAGAGGTCTGCAGAATTCTTTGGCCATTAAAGAAAAAAAGGAGGTCCCGCCAAGAACAACTTCTGGCCTTTTTGGCACTGATTAATTCATATGTCCCCAGCTCTGATCTCCCCCATGATTTCTGTCAGGTGTTCATTGAGAGGCAAGTAAATAAGCTTGTCGATTTATCTTTGGAGCAACATATGCAGCCCTTCACAGACTTTCTGGTCATATTCTCGACGAAAGAAGAAGAGGCCAGAAGTGAGAACACACGTGTACGGATGGTACATCCCATGATTGCTCATGAATGTCTAAGATTGTTAACTGAAGCTGGTGTAACCAGAAGTGACACTACATTGAAGCTACTGACAGAACTGCGCAGATATTACTCTGCAGAGATGCCTCCATGTTTGGTGAAGACTATTAAAAAATTACTCACAAAGCGAGAATCTAGGCTGCAAGAACAGGAGAAAATCTCCAGAGTGAGCCTAGATCAATTCTCCAAACTGATCCTAGATATAAAAAGAGAAACAGAAAAAAAAACATCCATGTGTGTTGCAGTATTGAAAATGGCCTTGATGAAATTTACAGCAGATCCATTTTATCCACAAGCTCTTGCCCGTTTCTATTACATTGAGATGAAAGATTATGAAAAAGCAAAGTATTGGGCTGAAATGGCGATTAGGAGGGATGAAAGAAACTCCTTTATCAGAGACACCCTTGGACAAGTGCATAAAAACTGCCTAAAAAATCTTGCCTGTAAAGAAGGACCCTTGAAAAACCCTGAAGCATATGCTAGAAAAATCTTGCATCATGGAAAAAAAGCAACTGGGGCTTTTAAAGCTGAAGAAGAAGTTGCTGTGGCAGAGGAGGCACCTGAGTTGAAAGAGGATGTCCTGATAAACACATCTACCATCTTCAACAACCGGGGTCTCTTCGGCTACATGCAAGTGGCAAAAATAATTTTTGACTGTCTCACAGACGTTCACGATGAATGGGCCAAGGTACTTACAAAGGAAATACCCCCGCACCGTTTTCTCAACTCTTACGGAAGTGCTAAATGTGAGAAGTATAAGAGTCTCATTACAAGTCTAAGAGATGAAGTTGAAGACAAGTTTGAATTTTTTGAATGGTATCTCCTTTACTCAAAACCAAGTATCCACAAAGATGAACCCAAATACTTTAGGCCAGAAGTTGATGCATGCTACAGGAAATTTGTAACACAATCCAAACAGAACAAATCAGCATTTCAGATCCTCAAGGAAAGAAAGGCCAGCACATTTGCAGGATTACTGCACACACAAGACCAAGACACTGAACTGGAACTGATCACTGAACAATGGAAAGAAATGTACTTGCATTCACAGAGTGATGCCAATATTATACAAAACTACATTGCTGCAAATGTCATGTTAAGTCAAAAGAATGGCACATCCACAGCACTCAGACCACTGGCAGAACTTCAGGAAATGCTACACAATCTCTGGACAGAACAGAAAGACAGAAGAAGTCCAGAGTTCTACCTCTTGGTCCTTCTGCTTTTTTGGCCTGATGAACAACAGGGCAGACGCAACAGTCTGGACGTATCTGAATGTGTTGGATACATGCATCATTCCTTTGAAAGAACATACAAAAATTACCTACGCTCTCGTTACCTGGTACCTCTCTTCTTCCTCACTGCAGACCACGGACTACAGAGATTTATCCATATATCATGCCTAGAGGAAACTTCAATTGACATCCTTACTAAAGGACGTGAAAGAGATGAAATTCCGAAACTACGACGTGTGAGAGGAGAGGTGAGAAACTACAAGGTTTTTGCTGTCGAGGGATCTGAGAAGATTGAGGTTTCTTCCAATCATCCGGCTGGTATGCATGGTCAAGGAAAGGTTTCTTTCTATCTTGCCTTTAACATCAAGGGACCTGTGGCTTACAACATCAGATATGAGAAATAAAGCTGAAGATAAATACATTAGATATGAGTGTGAGCTCCAGTCAAACAGCAGGGTTCAATGAATACACAGAGATTGAATGAGTACTACCTTTATGTAAGATTAATCTCCATTAAGTGTGAAAGTAAAATCACGATTCTAAACTTTCTACAAATATATCATCACTGCTGTAGGGTCAATTTAATCAGTTTTACATAATAAAGTGGTTTTAGTAATGTTTTTCATAATGGGACAGCTTTTGCTGGACTACCATCAACTGCACAATATATTCAAGCAAGTGTCAACTACACATGAGCTGAGACACTGCTTTTATTTAAACAGATCTCTGATGGGATGGTAGAATTTGACTAACGTTCCATATCTTACTACTAGAAAAGGCAAATACTATAAAATAGTTTAAGGTTTACTATAAATGCAGTCTGGAACAAAGTCCAAACGTTATGTAAATATTTACTCAGGGATTGTTCCTCGTATTCAGATGCGGGTTAAGCTTAAGTCGACTTTCTGGGCGCGCCATTCAGATTATACAAAATACTTGTGCGTAGCCCCAAGATAGCCAGAATTTTCTTGAGTAAAGGTGTCCAAGATAAAATTTTTGCCCTATGAAAGCAATGTCTCCAATTATGATGCTGTCTCCTTCAGTGTCCTCTGAGTGAAAAAAAGCACTTTTGTGTGGACTTTAAAAGGACAATGCTATTAATTAATTAATTAGTAGTGTAATATTTGAGTGTACTTACAGGATAAACCTTACGGTACATTTCAGTGTGATGCATAATGCTTACATCGCACTGTCTGGATCATTCAAGGTCAGATTCACTGGTAACTGAGACGCCTCCATTTTTTGGCAAACTCCACCTTGGTATGTAGCTGAAGTCCTTAGCGTGTATAAGTCAACTCTGAATCCTTCCCTCACTATGCAACTGCACACTTTGTCATCTATTTCCTGCACATTCATTACACAAATATAATTTCTTCATTTATATTTATACACCAATACTAAAANTTGACATCCTTACTAAAGGACGTGAAAGAGATGAAATTCCGAAACTACGACGTGTGAGAGGAGAGGTGAGAAACTACCCATTCATTACACAAATATAATTTCTTCATTTATATTTATACACCAATACTAAAATCAATGACACCTACATGAAATGATGTGACTTTAGCTAACACAATCCTTGTGTCTATGCAATTAATCATAAATGGTTTGGCATCAATAACTCGGGTACACCCATTTGGGGAGTCAGTCAGCCATTTTGTAAGCAGACATCACTATTCTAAGCTAACCAGCATGGCAGTCCAGCAAAACTACCTAGATAATGAGATAATAATCGAGTTTACTGCACAGACAGTAGCTATGTACTGTATACATATAAAATTTTATTTTTGTTGTTGTTGTTCTTTTGCATCTGAAATATGTGAATCTTATTCTTATTTCAACAGATAAGTATGTACTATTATCATGTTAAAGAGACGGTGGAGGGTCTTATGTGGAGAGTTTAGATAAATTACTATATTCTTTGAAACAGTGCTTGCTATTAAATATAATATTGTAATGATGTATTGTTAAAAATAAAAATAAAAAAAATCACTTTTTGCCTCTATAGCACACAGTTTTATAGAAGGGAAATTATTTATAATCGCATTATCTGGTGTTACCTAGATGAGGAAGGGTTCCCTTTTGAGCCTGGTTCCTCTAAAGGATTCTTCCTCATGTTGTCTTAAGGAGTTTTTTCCTTGCCACCGTCACCTCTGGCTTGCTCATTAGGGCTTTATGAATTTATGAATTTAAAATTCATATCTAGAATTTATAGATTTCGTAAAGCTGCTTTGGGACAATGCCCGTTGTTAAAAGTGCTACACAAATAGAATTTGAAGCTGAATTGAAACTAAAATGATGGTGTTCATTTTGATAACTTACATTCAAAGAGCTATTTAAAAGGACGTTTATCGGTGTTTGATACAGCAGGTGTGGTTCCTGTCATCATAAAATGAGAAAGACACCTTAGTTGATATGTTACATCATAGTAAATATAAATATTATATATATATATATATATAAATATTATATATATATATATATATATATATAAAAACCAGTCCCACTCAACCACTCTAGAAAAACGTCTCAATCCTAAATCTGATTGAACAGGTGTCAGAACATTAGCTAAGAAATTTAGAGAAGTTAAACTGTCTTCTTGAGGATCAGATAAGAAAAGAATTAGGTTTTTAGGCTACTATGTAGTTTAGATTTATTTTATTTTATTAATTAAACTTGTATGTTACCAAGTTCATTATGCCAGGAAAGAAGTCACTCTTTTCCCTTTATCTTAAATATATCAATTTAATATAAACAAAAACCTTTTTTTTTAATTAAATTACATTTATTTAATTGTGTTCCTGAATCATATTTTCCCTCCATAATAATAATAATAATAATAATAATAATAATAATAATAATAATGTAACTCAGAGGAGCCATATTCAAATGTTTGTGAGTTTTGCTTTTAATTGGCTTGCGTCATTTATGTTCCATGTCCCATGCGTTTCATGGCTCCTTGTTTGCTCAACATTCTCATTAAAATCTGCAAATTCTCTATCGAGCAACACCTAGAAGAAGACGGGTTATACAAAAAAGCAACATAAAAATAAAAGTGCATGGAACACATACTGTATGTACATCAGTAGTCAGGGGAGGGGTTGTTATAAATAAACAAAATATAAATATGTAAGGTGAATATGCCTAAGGTGGAAAAATGTTACTTGAATTATGAATGTTATTTTCGTGATTAAGAAAAAAAGGTTAGCATACAATAGCTAATAAAAATGACAATTTACAAACTGCTTATTGGAATACATGTAATGCACTCAAAAATGCAACTCAAAAGTGAACGGAAATTAACTTAGATTTGCATACACTTCTTGTAGGGTTTTTCCTCTTTATATATATATATACAGCTGAGGTCAAAATTTTACATTCCCCGTACAGAATCTGCAAAATGTTAATTATTTTGCCAAAATAAGAGGCATCATACAAAATGCATGTTATTGTTTATTTAGTGCTGAACTGAGTAAGATATTTCACATAAAAAATCTTTACATACAGTCCACAAGATAAAATAATAGTTGAATTCATAAAAATGACCCCCTTCTTTACATCCACTTGATTCTTAATACTGTGTTGTCACCTGAATGATCCACAGCTGTGTGTTTTTTTGTTTAGTGATAGTTGTTCATGAGTTAAACTGCCTGCTGTTCTTCAGAAAAATCCTTCGGGTCCCACGAATTCTTTGGTTTTCCAGCATTTTTGTGTATTTGAACCCTTTCCAACAATGACTGTATGATTTTGAGATCCATCTTTTCACACTGAGGACAACTGAGGGACTCATATGCAACTGTTACAGAAGGTTCAAACGCTCACTGAACTCAGATAGAAGATTTTTTTTCTAATTTGGAATAAACGGATAGATTATATTAAACCGGTACACCCAGATTTTTCTTGAATGGTAATAGTTCTTTTAAGGCATCTTTTCGTATATTTTTGTATTGTAAGCAACAGCTCCCCGTCTTCTTTTGTATATAGTTGTGGTTAAGAGGAAGAAAATATAATGTGTATGTAACATATGAGAAATTTGTTTTCAAGATGGAGGGCATACATACTCTGTATATGCATACTTGATGGCTATGTATGTGTTTATTTATTTATTTTCTTATCTCTTCCTGAGAAATTATGTATGCCCTTATCTCTGTATGTATTTTCTCTCTGAAAAGGAAAAAAACAAACAAACAAAAAAAAAACTATATTAACTATATCGTTTTAGACACAAAGTATTGGATCAGAGCCATCATTGTATTATTTGAATCATCTTTATTTATTTTTGTAACCAATAAAATTAACTATGTTTCTGTAGATTGTTGTTATCCTCTTTGTGGGAGACACTGATGCAAATTTGAGTTGCTTCAGCCTTCTCCCAGATCTTCTGCAACAAGCTCCTGTAACGCTCTCACATAAGTTGTGTAGCGCTTCACCTCCTGCTCCATATGATCTAAAGATAGAGTACCGTCCCAAAGAGACAATGTCATATAGTAAACAGCATGTTAACTGTAACTACGCCACAGAATTCCTCCCATCACTTCCCCGTCAATAAACTGTAATAAATAAGCTTAAAATTAATTCCAAAAACCTGTGTAAACTTTAAACTATAAATATATTTAACCCCTTAAACCTTTTATCTCTTTTATATCCATTGTAGAGTTTCAATATATAATATGTTTTAAAGTGAATATGTTAATAATAAACGCAGAATTAAAACATCTATCACTTCTACAGCCGGTGTGTGAAAGCTTTGTGTACCTGCTGTCCGGAGAGGTTTGGAGTAAACTGATCAGCGACTGTGACGGCTGGAGGCGTGAGGGTGGAGGTAGTGTGAGACGGAGAGGCGTGAGGGTGGAGGTAGTGTGAGACGGAGAGGCGTAGTGATGAAGGAGGAATGCGCTGGGAGCGACCTGCTATTCAGGACCAACCGGAAGACGCTTTAAAAGCAGTAAGAAGTTCAACAGTGATTCATTCAAATGCTTTTCTCTTTATTATCAGCTTTCATTTCCAGAAGTCAGAGTCTATAAGTC